>KZ876659.1:26241-39787 GCA_003456935.1 Machilis hrabei
TTTCGGAGCTGAGAAGTGCTGACTCTTAATGGGTAGCTCCTTACCTGTATCCTCTCTAACGATATCAGCCGATGCTTGATTTCCATATTAGTCGTGTACAACTACGCCTTCTTAGTCTTGAGAAGTGTGATAGTTAGTCTTCTATGAAACTTAGACCTAAGATATTTGCGACAACCTTTGCCTCTTTCCCAAAACTAGTGATCCACTAGTGATCTCACCCAATGAGAACGGAAGATATCTTCTTGTACTTTCCATTTCTTCTACTTGGTTCACACTGCGTTGTTGCTTTGTTCCAACATAATTGAAGCTAACTGGTCAGACCTAAGCTGACTTACCCTAAGAGATGGAAGGTGACCATCTCCGTTTGGTCAGCCTTAGGTCTCATTGTGCGTCTACTAAAGTCTTCTTTAGGTCTTGTTGTAGATCGGTCATGAAGGGTCCAAATGCAAGGTCAAACAATTCGAAAAAAAAAATCCCGTTTATTAGATGGTTCTTTCAATGAACATTCTATCCTTAGTGTTGCTAAAGTAAATGTATTATATTCGGAAATAAATTTCTACACATTACATTTTTTTACCACAGGTTATCTTAATGGCAGAGTGCACGCCTCCTGGTCGGGGGTTATGGGTTCAAGCCATCGGCTGACCCCTGACCCTGAGTATAAATGGTTATCCTACAACTCTGCCTATGTACAGTAACAGCATCGATTCTGTCATATCCAAACGAAGCGTAGCGCGAAATTTCGTTTCGCTTAAAACGCAAATTTTCGTTCACTTACCAAGCTACGAAAAATTAAATTCGTTGTTACGTAGCGAATTTAATTTTTCGAAACGAAATTTCGCGCTAAGCTTCGTTTGGATATGACAGAATCGATGCTGGTACTGTAGCAATCCACATTAAGATATGATTGTACGCATGTTCCGGGAGGGACGTTACAAGTAGAGTACCAAAGATAGGTGTTAGATGTAAAAGAACGCATCACTGGCTAGGTGTCGAGTGACAAACTTCAATCATCCTGAAGCGTTTTTACGACGCGGATGGGGTATACATTATACCATTGCTTTTTCAAAGAAGGAAAGAAATAACAACTCGTGTTGCAAGCAAAATACATCTATACCGGCAGGCGTAAAAAGAGTTAAGGAAAAAAATTATAATTAAAAAAAGTAACCTCCTAAAGAACTGTGACACTGGAAGGGATGGATGATAGCTTTAATACTGAGTCGAGTTAGTGTTTCTTGCACTTTAATTTGAAGCGCTGTTTCTGTTTTATCGCAGTGAGNCCCGCAGTGGATGCCAGGCAGCACATTTATAAATATCCCTCCTTTTTATCTCTCCTCTCAATGTCTATCTGCATCGATTGGTTGGCGGTCACTTGTGCCGCTCTTCACCCCTTTGCCTTCGCTTTCTCTCTTTCCCTTTCGGACACCTCGAGCCGCCGCGGATTTTAAATCATCGTTTTTAATCCGGTTTTCCCGCGTCCGGGATTACTCCGCCCGTCATCCAGCTTGATGGGGGAATTAATCAGGGATATGATTTATGAGAAATTCGGGTGCCATGGAGGCCCCCCTGCACACAACTACACTCGTATACAGTATTGGAGACAAGTACAACGTATTTCGTCAGTACATTAGTGCAAACTCGAGAAATGCGTGGACTAAATGAATAACTGCGTCTGTACAGATACCTAAATGAACGTTTGACATTTATGTCCTAATACCTCTTGTAGCCTATATTCTGATGTTTAGTAGGTGGATACGTACAACAAGCATTAAAAGCAGTACAAAACAAAAGTTTCTAACACAAAAAACACGCATTATTTAGCTCCGAGCCTCCTTACCGGGTTCGTACCATCCATAGTTCTTTACACCATCTCTCACATCAATGCCCAGACTCTGATCTTTAGTTAGGTTGTTTTGTTGTTGTTATTTTTAGTTTATGGTCCCACNCTTGTGATTGCGATGGTCTAATATAGACCTCATCCGCGTTGTAACGACGCTTCAGGATGCTCGAATTTTGCCACTCACTCGACACATAGCCAGTGGTGGGTTCTTTTACCTCCCGGAAGATGCCTAACATCATACCTTTGTGTGGAGTGCTTTACAGGCAGACTCGTAGGATAACCCTTTATACTCAGGGCTACGAGACAGCCCCGGAATTTGAACCCGGGACTTCCCGATCAGTATTTATTGTGTGTATGTTCTAACATCTGCAAGATAATCATTAGTACGATGGTAATTGGTTGACCATTGGCATAAACCAAATCACATCTATAAGTTAAATGTTCTTTAATAGTGCTGGGCCATTGTTTGTACTAAAAGTATATTTGTTAAAAACCATTGTGGTGACTACGTGTTAATTATCCTTCATGAAAACTTTTACTCGGAAACGTTTAATTACTGTAGTGTTCAATGATATTAGAAAGAAAGAACAAGGTTTTGTGTGCCTCCCTTTTGGATTNATTGATTTACGTGAATGGCTTTCTTTTGAATTCCTCTTTGCCCCAGGGGGTATGCAACCCGCTAACCCCCGCCGATTGTATATAAGCGTGCTCGTCTTCCGTTATGGGACCATTTCCAACGCCGATAACATAAAGTAGGCTGTTTGTTCAGAGCAAGAGTCAGGCTTTGTCTTTTTCATGCGCTCTCAATTTATAGTTATTGTTCTCGAATAAAGATCTCCTTGTCTAAATATTTACGGCTATCACTTTTATTTGTGTATCAGGCTGTTTGTCAGTTGTTTCTTGCATTGTTACAAATATTGCACTTCGTAAATATTGGACTAGAAANAAATTATGGATAAATATATCATGGTCATCCGGAAAGTAAGGGCCAGTAATCTAATAACAAGGAATAAATAAAAAAATGTTTTAGTATAGCCGAAATTTAACTAATGCAATTTACATTAGTTTGCTTTTCTACGTAGTCAACCCCTGCATTGAAGCACTTTTTGCCGAAATTACACAAGCACATTTTCTCTGTTAGAATAAGCCCAGACAGCACGTAAGCTTATGGCAAGCTTAGCTTTCGCTTGATTTTGGCTTGCCACGGTAACTTGAAATTACAAGCCTACGGCAAACTTAACTTAAGCTTGCCGCGGTAACTTCGAAATGACAAGTCTATGGCAAACTTAACTTAAGCTTGATTTTGGCTTCCCTCGGTAATAGATTGCCACGACAAGTTTGTTGCAAGCTTGCCACGACTAGCATAAAAAAAGCTTGATAAGTGTAAACTTCGTTGCTTGAATCAAGCTTGCTGCAATCTTTAAGCTTGCCATGGCAAACTTGCTGTAAGCTTATTGGCTTGACATGGCAAGCTTGCTGCAAGTTTGAATCAAGCTTATGATGCTGTCTGGGAGTGTTAGAAACAGTAATAGCATCACTGGAAATGTTTAGTATCTTTGAGTTTCAACTGGTACGTGTTGTGGAGGAGTACTGAATCACCAATAGCCTACTAGGAAAGCTGTTAATATCATAGTATCATTTACTACTTCTGACAGAAAAATGTACTTGTATGATGTCGGGTTGAGTATAGTAGGCACGAGATTTATCATCCCCTTTTCATACAAGGTTGACGCCAGTAAGCTCAGCCGGTTTTCCACCGTTGATTTGAGCTCGTTGTCGACCGTGATGAAACAAATATTAGTCGCTCTCAGCGTACAAATACACAAACAAGATTCCAGTAAACGTTTCGTGAAATTAACTGCTATTTATAGGGGCTATTTTACCTTCTACATCGACCATACACACTTAAGACTAAGTAAGCGTGTACATGTACATCTTACCCCGTAATCAACTTCAAGTCTTTGCCAGTGGGTGCAACACACCAACTCCAAAAACTATTCCCGTATTGTCCGAGGAAAAAAAGACCACAAATACCCGTCCGTTCTACACATAACTTCCCTTATCTTATTTACTTGATCGTTTCTACCTATATACGTAGGTGTTTGCAGCACGTGTTCGCAGTTTAATGACAATTGACGGTCAATTATTTGTTTAAACCTTTTAATCCTATTTCCGTGGCGATTTTCAGCTAATAAATTCCAATTAGTTGTTCCAACATTTCAGATACGCTATCTAATCTGTCGTAACGACCCAACACAAACCTTCCTGCGTTGCGGAAAATAAACTAGTTCTGCGTCTAATATGTTGAACTAGTCGTCATCGTTACTGGAAAACGTCCAACGTTTCACCGCATATTCAAGTGGCTTCCTCAGGGACAAACAGCTAAAATCATTAGTTTTTAGCTGTTTGTCCCTGACGAAGCCTTATGAACATGAGGCGAAACGCTGGAAGTTTTCCAGTAACGACGGCGAGTAACCGCCCGACTAGTTCAACATATTTGACTCAATGAGCGTGATTGAAAATTGTGAGCGTAAAGAAAACGAACATTCTGCTACCGTAAGCAAAATGACATGAAAGGAATAACCCCTTTCCATTAATGCGTGTATAAAGTATTAGAAACTTTAATACTTTTCACCAAATTCAGACATTTTTTTCGGGAAGCGAAAAGTGAAAAATGAAAGACAAAAAATGTAAAAANTAACATGAGAAAATACTTTTACTTCTTGCGTATTGCCTCTGATTGTCTAATAATTTTATGATTTTAAATGTTATGTTATTTATTCATATAAAAATCAGGTGCCACTTATTAGTAACAGTGACGATTCTTTTCGATGGTGTTTTCGCGGAAGAAACTAATATAAGGTTAGGGAGGTGAGTTTGGAAAAATGTCACAGGGTGTTAATAAGGGAAGTAGTAAGGTAGACTCTTGGGAAGTGAAACAGACTTTAACTGACCCCGAAGCAATCAATAGAAGAAGTGAGAAGGGAGGATGAGAAAAATGGGAGAGTGAGTGGGGAGAAAAATAATCGAGAAAGAGAGAGAAGGACAAGATCATTTCTTCCAAAACCAAGTCTCGAGAGAGACACAGCCATACCAGAGATGTTTTTTGTCACTCGCCAAAGATACAATGAAGAAAAAGAAGAAACAGTGAAAGTAAAGGTTTTGAAAAGAAAAACGTCAACGACAATGAAGGTGATTAAAGTCTGTTGCCAAAATGAAACACGTATGGGAAATTTGGGTGTTTTACTTGTTGACCCTAAATTTGTATTTAGGTCCTTAATATTTGTTTATATACTAAAATTCCTTCTTTATTTGCTAAAACTTGTTTTTTTAAACTAGAGCAAGGTCCACTTTACCCTACATGTTCGGGTAATGTGAACCCCTCTTTACTAGTCGACCCTAAATATGTATGTAGGCCCTTAATACGAGTTTATCTACTAAAATTTCATATATATTTTCTAAAACTTGTTTTTTTTTTCAAACTAGAGCAAGGTCCACTTTATCCTACATGTTCGGGTAATGTGAACCCCTTTTTACTAGTTGACCCTAAATGTGTATGTAGACCCTTAATACGTGTTTATCTACTACAATTCCATATATATTTTCTAAAACCTTTTTTTTCAAACTAGAGCAAGGTCCACTTTACCCTACATGTTCGGGTAATGTGAACCCTTTTTTACTAGTTGACCCTAAATATGTATGTAGACCCTTAATACGTATTTATCTACTAAAATTCCATACATATTTTCTAAAACTTTTTTTTTCAAACTAGAGCAAGGTCCACTTTACCCTACATGTTCGGGTAATGTGAACCCCTTTTTACTAGTTGACCCTAAATGTAGACCCTTAATACGTGTTTATAGACAAAAATTCCATATATATTTTCTAAAACTTGTTTGTTTTTTCAAAATAGAGCAAGGTTCACTTTACCCTATATGTTCGGGTAATGTGAACCCCTCTTTTCTTGTTGACCCTACATTTGTATTTAGGTCCATTATGCGTGTTTATATACTAAAATTCTATATTTATTTTATAAGACTATTAAAAGAAAAGTCGTCTTTACCCAACATGATCGGGTACTCACTGACACTTTTTGGATAACCTTGCTCGGGTAATGAAGGTTTGAATATCGTAGAAAGTGAAAGAATGTCTGACAGCGAAGTTCAGAAATATCTGCTTCAGCGGATGTGCTTGCCCTGCTATTTAAAAGAAAGTGCTACATCAGTGCTACATTGGTGAACGAGTGACTTCAGATGCCCCAGCTGTTTCCTGCATATATTGTTCTTCACAATGTAAAGACTGGGTAAAAAAAAAGTGGTGATTAAAGCGGACTCGTTCAACCTCACACTTCGAGCGGCAGTATCGCTCTTTATATCTCTTGTCGATTTTGTTTGAGATTTTCTGTTATGTAACAAAACTAATATATAATACTTGCAACTACTTACGTGAAAAGACGAGCACTTATTGCTTAGGGTTTTGTTTGAAAGAAACACGAATGCTTAAAAAGTAACGAATAATAAATACTTACCTTTGATAATTTTATATATCACTCACCTACATTCCACGTATTTAGTGTATCAATCCAATGGCTACAGTGTGTTTCTCCTGCTAGCAAATAAAGAATGCAGTGAGCGTCATATCCCACAGGATTTTTGGGATAGGTCCACTTTAAACACAGGGTCCAGATTACCCATATTTCCTCTACAATCAATGCATACCTTTATTGAAAACAATTAAGAATCAGTACAAGTTGACCGCTCCTTTGTTACTTATAGTTGCTATCAAATTTGGGAAAAAGAGTATAAGCAGAGTTCTCAATGGCTCCGGATATTGCAGCATGAAATGTAGAATGGGTTCCAGAACTTCTGAGTCTAATCCCCAGTGAGGCTAAAATTATTCTACAGAAAAAAATAACAATAATTAATTTAAATACCAGTGGGATCAGAAACTTCCCCAATTGGACAGTTTCCAATTGGGGAGTTTCTGAGTCCCCCTCTATTAGAAAGTTCAATTTCATACGTATCAGCATGTCTCCAAATTTTCAGATTTTTCATTAGAAGCAAAACTGCATAACTCCATTTACTCAATACTTTATTATTTTCTTACACGGAAAAGGTCTCAGACGTAGCTTACTGGATTTTAAAAAATTCTCAGACTTGGTACTCTACTAAAAGGGATTTGATTTAAGTCATCCACGTATTAAAACAATGAAATAATCCCAATTACATTTAGAACAAGTCTTGTGGTTGAGTTGGTTAAAACGCTTTAGTGCTCGTACAGAATGTCCGAAGTTAAGTCACGGTTGTAGTAATGGAAATTTTCTAATTTATGATAGACAATATGTACACTTAGCAGTGCCGACGGGGGAGGCGTTTTAAAAGAACAGGAATTTATATTAAAAGGTATAAAGACATTTAAGTCAAAGATTTGTAACTGTTCATATTAAAATCAACATTAGTCATATTCAGGTGTATCAACCAGAATGCTTTTACGTAATTTCGTAAAAAACAATAACAATATATCCAATAATGAAAACCAGAACCTGCCAAAACATATATTACTATAAACTTAAGATGTAATACAAACCAGTGTGACGTAAGTATTAATATAATTTAGCTTTCACATTATCTGCTGCGATTTATTTCGAACTCTTAAATAAATAAAAAAGAAAATTTTAATCATATTTTTTTTTCACCATTTACATATATATTTTTGACTAATCAAGGTTGCTGTTGCTAGCGCCCCTAGCGGATTTTATTCGCAGAGGGTACTAGCCGTTACACAGGGAATATACGGTGGTTTCCATACTATAAGTTGTAGTTACTCTACCTGGGTTGCAATCTAATCAACCTGTAACACTGATTTGTTACCATACTGTTTTTGAAATTATAAAATATGATATGTTATGCTCAAATTTTTAGTCCAAGTGATATTTAATATTTATATGTTTATTGTTGTAGATGAAATCCTAATTTTTACTGCATCATAAATAACGTAGGTAAAGAGGTATAAATACTTTCTCTACTACTTACAAGGAAATCTGTTCAAAGGTAACGGACAGATTTGATTCAAGCTCGTTCAGTAGACAGTTAGTAGTGTCAAATGAAAAAGTGAAACGGAAATTGTCTGCAAATTGCGTAATTACAGAGAAAAGGGTAATTAAAATTGTCCAATAGATGTATATCTGTTCAGTCGTGTCACCACTTCCGTTGGAGGTAAGCCGGCCTGCTTGGTCTAGTGGTTAGGCCACCAAACTCTTGACCAAGAGGTTGTGGGTTCGAATCCCGCGTTAGGCTTGGATGTTTGTGATGTTGTAAGTGTGTATGAATGAAAGAAAAATGATAACACAGAAACGAGAGGAAGGCTCAGAAATAAACACAGTAAAAAAAGTAGTGTAACGGTATAGACGTCTACTTCGTGAGCGGATGGCTCGGGTTCGATACCCAGGTCTGGCAGACCATTTTCCTATCCCATATTTTTATTTTGATCAATATAATTATAATAAGACTGNGATGCTAGTTGCCTAAATAGTGTCACGACTGAACACATGTACATCTATTGGACAATTTTAATTACCTTTTTCTCTGTAATTACGCAATTTGCAGACATTTCCCGTTGACCTGTCTATCCAACTAGACAGTTTGAATCAAATCTGTCCGTTCCCTTGTTAGTTGGACATTAGTCATTGTCTGGTTAGCTCTACTTGCTACGTTTCAAGATATATCTCTACTCTCATCACCAGGCATCTTTGAAATTGTTGATGAGAATTGGTGTGAAATTTCTCTGTCCACTGTGAGATTCGAACCCACGATTTCACAATCCACAGTCGAGTATGTTATCCATTCGGCTACATGTCTGCCTGTTTGGTCAATTGGTTAGCACAGCGCTCATTGACCCGATAGGTTCTGGACTCGATTCCTGCGTAAGGCATGGATGTCTTTGATTTGCTACATGTGTGTTACCCACTGAATAACAATAATTGAAACAATGAGACATGAAATAGAACAGATACTGGGCTCACAAACAAGCGTTGACACATCAACGTTACAGTGTCCTAGAATAAGTAGTGGTTAAAAACCCTATCTCACCAGTGGAAAAAAAAAATTGAATGTTTTGGATGCCAAATTTGATAAGTACGCGATGTTANGTGCTGCCATCTAATATCTGATGCAGTACATATTTCATCTTAAAATCTGATTGTATACATATTCCATCATAATATCTGATTCTGTACATATTTGCTTGCTTGCTATTGGATTATGGTCCCACTGTTATGACAACTCTGGTCTAATGGAGACCCCATCCGCGTCGTAATGACGCTTCAGGCTAACTGAATTTTGAATTTTGCCACGCAAACGACACATAGCCGGAGGTGGGATCTTTTACATCGAACACTTATCGATGGAACCCGCCTTTAACGTGCCTCCCGGAACACGCCTACGATCATACCTTAGTGTGGAGTGCTTCACAGGCAGACTCGTAGGATAACCCCTTTTTACCCAGGGTTAGGAGCCGGTCCCGGGTTTTGAAACCGGGACCTCCGGATCAGGAGGCGAGCACTCTAACCACTAGGCCAACCTGTCGGTCCTGTACATATTTGATCATATTCCATGATAAAATTGTCACATTTCAATATTCGAATTTCTTTTTGTATAAAATAAGGTTAACACCGAATTTAAACACGTGCTTTTATGTGACAAAAAATGGTGATAAAATACTTGATTACGAGGTGAAACTTATTTTTTTAGAATAAACAGTACCAGCTATTGAAATGTGTACAAAACTGGATAATAGATTGCAGCACCTTCCATCGCGAGTTTATCACTTTTGGCATCTGCATAGCGACAAGCAGTTAATTTGAGGTTTGCATACTACTTATTCTAGACTACTATATCAGCGTTCTCCGGCTGATGTGCTTCGAAGTACACCAAATAGCACAATTTTCTATTAATTTTTCTCTTAAATATCAGGCAACCTCTAATTTTCTTGGAATGAAATGAAATTAGCGGATTTAATTCATAAAAATTTATTTTTTAAAAAGTTGATGATATGTGGTGCTAAACGTCGTATCGACACCTGATGGGTCATTTTATCGACTATGAACATATATGCCTTATGTGGAATTCGAACCCACAACCCCGACCCAGAGCTCGATACGCTAATTAGGCCCCTATTAGACAAGTCGGCTAAATTTTTAGAATTAATTCGTCGAAAATTTAAATTTAAGAGTGCACGTCTATGGCGTTGCCATAAGACTAATGAAAAACAGGGTTATATCCAACAGACAATTTGTCGGTTATTAGCGGGAGTGCAATGTTTTAGTATTCTAGAATAATTAGTATGCAAACTTCAAATTAACTTTTTGTCGGTATGTGGATACCAAAAGTGATAAACTCACGATGGGAGATGCTACCATCTATCATCCAGTTTTGTACATATTTCATTAGCGGCTGCTGTTTATTCTTAAAAAATAAGTTTCGCCTCGTAATTACGTATTTAATCACCATTTTTTGTCGTATAAAAGTACGTATTTACATTCAGTGTTAACCTTATTTTATACAAAAGCCATTCGAATATTGAGATATGACAATTTCATGAAGGAATATGATGAAATATGTACAGAATCAGATATTATGATGAAATATGTACAGAATCAAATATTAGATGGCAGCACCTCTGACAGCGTATTTATCAAATTTGGCATCCAAAACCTTAAATTTTTTTTTCACGGGTGAGATAGGGCTTTTAACCACTACTTATTCTAGGACACTGTAGTAATGTGTTCAGCGATTCTAAAACAATAAAAATAGATACTCAGACAAAGAGGTCAGTCACTCCATCCTCGAAATTGCTCAAACTCTTTGGAAGTACACTACTCTTCGTAAGCCGTCGTATATTTTTACCAGAGACCTGTAATGGCCAGGTTGTGTGACGACATTTACGGTAAGGTCAAAATAACACTTGAACAATGCGCACCATTAACCACTTATCTGTGAATTTTGTGTATTTGTCTACGTAATTAATTACCTGTTCGAAAATTATTAAGTGGTCTTCTTTAAACTTCATGTAATATGTCTGGAAGGCGTATGAAACTTGAAAGTTTTTTTCTAAAGCGAGTACTATGTTCTACACTGGTTTGAATTTGGTGCACTTGGCCCTGAACGAGCGTACCGATTGTGTCCGATGGTTGTCGATCGAAGCCGAACGAAGAAGTTTGAAAAGTTCTCCCCGATAACTGCTGCCACCAACGTGAATAGCTACATAAAACTTTCTCAAAACTCTTTAAAACTGTTGATAACTGTTCGTATATGGTGAGTAAAGTACTTCAAAGACATGTTTACGATATGTAATTGATTTCAGATACATTTTATACATGCATTGTGTCATACAAAACAATTGGTCATTCCAGTTAATTATGTTTGTGTTTAACGTGCAGATTTACAACTGCGACGGCATAATTTGTGGGAAAATACGAGTGTGTGTTTACTTTCGAAGAGTGCAATAAATAGTTTAGCAGACATACGAATACTAGTATTTAGACCTGGTTTACAATTTCCACACTCAAAACCGGAACATGTCAGTTGTGTAGAGAGGTTATGTACCTAAGTACTTATGCTATCGAATTTGACAATGCCATGGGTTTTGGAAGTACAGCACTCTTCAAAAGCCACTGTATGTTATTGCCAGATCCCTGTACACGCCAGCCTAGGCTTACTGGGGCTGAACTCTGACTGTCAATGGCGAACTATTGAATTTTCCTCTTTGACGCTGTCGCAGTCCAATTCTATTTCCTATTTAATTTTTAGAGTACAGAGAACAAAACACAATCGAAACCAAAGAAAATATACGTTTAGATATTATCTTTGGTAGAAACGTAAGCATATATAGTAATCCGTGTTGTTTTCTCATCACATATACGCAGAACGTGACGATGTTAGAACAAGTATATGTTTTTAAACTTAGTGAAGATGGAAGATGAATTTAGGCCAGACGATGACACTTTAATAATCATTGTTCAGGGATTTCCGAACATTTACGACAAGATTGTAGAGATTAAAAAACGCGGTTTCATAAATCGTTGGTCAGCTGTTTTTGGTAAATGACGCTGCAGAAGAGAGGTGAGTATAAACACAGGTCTTGTGGGCTCCGATTGGTAACGTTTCGGTAGCGCTCGATAGCGTCGTTCGATTGGTAGCGTACTTCAGTATAAACGAGTCTTTATACTGCCTGACGCTACAGGTCGCTGTAGGTCGCAAGCCAGCTTAGCCGAAATAGAAACAACGTTCTTAGATGGTGTAGTCCGTACTCGATACGCTATTGAACTTTTCTGCTTGTCGCTGTCCAATTCTATTTTCTATTTTTAACGCTACCAAGAGGAGTACGAAGCCCTCTGTGTCTGAATTTTTAGAGTACAGAGTGAACAAAACACAATCTAAACCAAAGATGATATACCTTTAGATATATTATCTTTGGTAGAAACGTTAGCATATCGTAAACCGTGTGGTTTTCTCATCACATATACGCAGTACGTGACGATGTTAGAACAAGTAAATATTTGTTAAACTTAGTGAGGATGGAAGATGAATTTAGGCCAGACGATGGAACTTTAATAATAATTGTTCAGGGATTTCTGAACATTTACGACAAGATTGTAGAGATTAAAAAATGCTGTTTCGTATATCGTTGGTCAGCTGTTTTTGCTGAATACTGCTGCAGAAGAGAGGTAAGTATAAACACTGGTCTTGAGGGCTCCGATTGGTACCGATCTGTAGCATCGACCGATTGGTAGCGTCAGGGAGCATAAACCTAGCTTTATACGGACTAGATGGATGGGTTTTAAGCGTGGTTTATGCTCCCTGCCGCTGCCCGGATACCGCTATCGCAACACGCTAGCAACCGGATACAACTAGACTAGTGTTTATGCTCATTTCTCTTCTGCAGCGGTATCCAGCAAAAAATAGCTGACAAACGATATACGAAACCGCGGTTTTGAATCTCTATAAAATTGCCGAGACTTGTAAATGTTCGGAAAACCCTGAACAATGATAATTAAAGTTTTATCGTCTGGTCTAAATTCATCTTCCATCCTGACCAAGTTTTACAACTATTTACTTGGTCTAACCTCGTCACGTCGTGCGTACATGTGATGAGAAAAAAGCACGGATCTCTATATGCTTACGTTTCGGCCAAAGATAATATATTTAAAGGTATATTATCTTTGGCTTGGATTGTGTTTTGTTCTCTCGTTACTCTAAAATAGTTTCTAGATTCAGGCACAGAGGGATTCGTACTCCGGGTACTCCAGTTGTTTCCGGTAAAAATAGAAATTAGAATAGGTCTGCGACAGCGGCATGCAGAAACGTTCAAGTGCGGAGCGAGAAAGGACTACACCATCTAGCAATGTTGTTTCTATTTCGACTCCGGCAGCTTGCGACTGCGGTATCCCGACAGCGGCAGGGAGCATAAACCACGCTTTAGTCTGAGTTGTCTGTCAAACGAGGACACATCTAGACACGAAAAACAATCGGATGACGTCATGAACAACAAATCAGACATATCGTATTCATCGTAGTATTGGACCGACACGTTGGCTTAGTGGTTAGAGTACTCGCCTCCTGATCGGGAGGTCCCGGGTTCAAACTTCGGGGCCGGCTCCTAGCCCTGGGTAAAAAAGGGTTATCCTACGAGTCTGCCTGTGAAGCACTC
>KZ876665.1:12040-22585 GCA_003456935.1 Machilis hrabei
AAACAAAATTTCGCGCTACGCTTCGTTTGGATATGACAGAATCGATGCTAGTATTGTAATTGATTGAGCAATTGAAATGACGATGCATCGAAACNTGTAAAGCCTAAACGAGTTTGCAATCCGTAGTCTTGAGGCCCAGATTCAAGTGATCTACTGTAGCCTTTAAATCGGTGACTGTAGTGTAAAACTTCAAATACAACTATTACAGCAACTGAACTGCATACTGGATAAACTTACATTGTGCATGGTTTTGAAATAAAATGTGTATACCTTACACTCAAATTCACGTTTGGTGGAACTAATTCAGACGTATGTTTGAAGACGATCATCTATTTTAGTTGTTAGTGTTACGTGGACCGATTTTCTTCAAATTTGGCATCATATTAGACAAGACCAGAGTTCCTTGTCCAATGTTGTTCACCATCTTCAAATGGCGCACAAATCTTTAAAAAAATGTGGTGCATAGTAATAGAGGTTATTATGTATTACAAGAAATAGAAACTAATTTTACAGTTAACAAAAACAAAATTTTATCCGCTTACATTTAAATTTTGCATTTCAGCAATATTTGAATGTTTTGTAAATTTAAGTTTCTTATTCTACCATATAATAAAGCTATATTGACAAATCTTACAAGCGGACATGATTTTTTTTTTTCAATTTGCAACCGATTTCAATGGCGACTGTTTGCCGGGTTAAGTCTTTTCCATATATTCAGTCACTTGTAGCTGTTGTTTAAAGCTGGTTAATGCCAGACTCAGAAAATAAGAAACCTTAATAGATACAGCAATTTCGCAGCATAAAAAAATTAAGGAATGTTAATGTACACTATTATGAAACAACACTTTACTGATTTACAGTAGTATGTCTGCAACTTACTTTTGTGAAGGTACAGACAAATAGATGAAAAAATAAATTTATGTACAGTTGATTATTACATAGAAATCAATTTAAATCAACAACTATTACTAAATGTTGAATTCAGTCGACTGTGTGTTAGACAAACATCCCACGGTGAAATAAGGCTTTTTGATACCGAATATACAGTACCAGCATTGATTCCTAATGTAGAAGAATAAAATAGGCCCCAAAAGTCTCTCTTCACGGCAGTAAACAAATAAGTAATTCACTCTCACAAATACAATTCATTTTGGTTTGATCAACGGTTGAAAGCAATCATAACTTGTGCGTTACAGAGGATAAGATCATATTAAGTTTCAAGTGATAGAAGTTTGCATGATTTAGTTGTACAGTTGAGAAAAAGCTTTATCTTAAGAAAAATAAGTTAAGAAAAATTAAAANACAAGGGGCACATACGGACAAAGCGCACATACCTACAAAGTCAATCAGTGCGTATCACTGAAACAAAAACTCGGAAAAAAAATGTCCACAAAAGGGCTCTATGATGGCATGTGTTCACCTGCTTTTACAATTGATTTAAGCAAGTCTTGTCTGAGCGAGACAAAGAAGTTTGTTTTTTAATCTCAAAACTAAGTATTTTCATCTATGAGTGTAACCACGATTTGCATAAAGTATAGTTGTTTTTGGTTAGCCCTAAAAGTATGATAAACTATGTACATTGTCTAAGCAACTAAGCAGTACAACTTTAGTTCAAACTTTCACAGTGAGTATGCAGAACACATTTCCTTCCAAGATGGTGACTGGGGCACATTTGGACAATGATACACGGGTTACAATTGGACAGTGCTCTAATGTGTCCCTCCTGAAACTGTCAGACACTACCCAAAACTCTTACTTAGAAAAGACAAAAGGGTTGGAAGAAAACGTTGGAAAAGACGCATTCTTACAGATACCAGAAAAAAATCTAATATAACCGGAAGTATTGGCGAAGGAATTGAAAAAAGGAAGGCAGAAGACAGAAAGAGTCCAGCAGCACCTAAGAAACCAAATAAATTTGAAATTGACTATGAGACATCATCCAATTATTAAGTTCATATCGCATTAAGGCATAAGAAGTGACAATTCTAACTTTTTTTTTATTTTCATTAGCAGAAGTAATACTTTTTTTCTACTGCTGATATTTGTAAGGCCTGATTTTGCATCATTTTTCTTTATATTCATGTACTGTACTATACATACAAATGAAATTAATTAATTTCTCACAATTTTTTTTTAGTTTCTATCCTGTGTTCGTTTGTGTCCCTGGCCTGTCCATATGTACCCCGGCATGGAGCATATACGGACAATTTTCCACCTCTTACATTTGACATTATGTTTAATTTAATAATAACAGAAAACTGGCAAAGTGATCAAAATATAGAGTAAGTTTAGCCTTTCTAGCTGTATCATCAAATTTAAAAAAAAAACTAAAAAGAAACTAAAAATTGTCCTCTTCCCTACTGTTTGTAGTTTATATCAACGAATTCTCAATATTCTTTAAGCTGTTCTTGTTTTTAATATAAATTTGGAAAAATAGTTATACCCCCAAATTATCAGCCCCATTTTGAATAGCATTTTGACGGACAGTGGCTGGACAACCTTTAGCCACTACATTCTTGTTCACATTTTTTAATTTGGTGAAAACATTGTTACCCTCAGCCCTTTTAAGACCCCCAAAATTAGTTTTGGTATTATCACCAGCAAATGCTACACATTTGTCAAGAATACCAAGCCGCTTTAACGTTTCACTTTTGTAGAATGACATTTTTTTCTGAAGTTTCATTGGGAGTTGTTTGAAACTCTACAGTTCTAGTTTGCATTCCTTCTACTTTATTACAATTGGGAATATTTTCAGAGATCCGTGATTGCTACCATCTGTATAAACACTAAAACAAAACAAGATATCCCTTTTAAACATTATATTACCACATCAACAGATGTGGCCCGAGAATTTTGTTTATTACAGATTCAGTCTTTCTACTAGCACATGCCACTTTCTATAGCAGTATCAAAGTCACAATAAATTTCACCATTTAGCTTAGGCGTACACTCCATTAAATCAATACGACGAATAATAGCTAACGGTGTGAAATGCCAGAGCAGCATTTACCAATTGTGTACATTCTGATGACTGGTTGAAAAAAACTTGATGTATCTGCAATGTTGCTGCAACTCTGGATGTTTCTTTTGTGCTTCCGGAACTGGAGATGAACTTCCAAATATTGTGGCCCCATCAAGAGTACACACAGTTTTAAGAAACAAATTTAAGGATATTTGTAATCTTAAACAATTAGGTATACGTGTTTTTCCAAATGGAGCCCTCGTTTTTAAAAACAGGATTAATCAAGATGTTAATTAACTAACTTATGTCCTACCTTTATTTGTTACAGACACGTATCTTAATCTTTAGGTTAAAACACGTCCGTGCGCCATCAGGAATAACCACATAAAGAACACTCGCTGTGATTTGTTGCTGAACAGCAAACATGCAGCCAAAGGGAATCATTAATTTTATCACGTGAACACCGCATGGCGAGTTTGTAGATGAAAATGTACAAACACTACTAGATATGCGATCTTACAGCAGAATTTCTAAATGAGACTTTTAATTTAACAGCAAAACAAAAACAAACAGAAAACACAAAATGTTTGAATATTTCTCCCGGATGCCGGACAGAGAGGGTTGAAATGTAAGACATGTCTGGGAAAAGGAGGACGTCTGGAATTGCGTTTGGTCACCCCGACTTGATACATGTATTTGCTGATGTCGGTGGCTAAGCAAAGTGAGTTCTATGCTAGGGATGTAATATGTTGTGTAACTAAAAAAAACTGTGGATGGCAGAGAAGTTAGGACTGAGAGAAGAGCCCACGTGTGAACAGGCACAGATAACTAATCTAGCTTAACAGCAACAGCTGTACAGTAAATGCAGAATATCGTGAAAGCTCTGGATAACGACGGGCAGGCTTTCTGTCAATTGAATAAACAGTTTCCCCTGTTAAGCGAAGCAAAGCTAAGAGGGGTGTATTTATTGGTCCCCAAATACAGATCCAACATTAACGTAAAGTTGAAGAACTACTTGGTGCTCCTTCAAGGGTCTAGTACATGGGTTTTGGGGTAACAGAAGAGACGCTAACTAAATTTCCATAGTGAGAGAGTTATTGAACAACTACAATAATATGGGTTGTCGAATATTACTGAAAATACACTTTTTGTATTCATACCTATACCTTTTGCCTGAAAACCTGGGTAATGTTAATGATGGACAGGGTGAAAGTTTTCACAAGGACCTCCTGAAAATTGACTATCGTTACCAATGACCCTCAAAATATGGGAGATTATGTCTGGTTCCTGTTTAGAGGGACCAAGGCGACACCATACAAATGGAAAGCGCCTGCATCCATTTTTATTAAGACGAAGGGACGTATCACTCTTTCGAAAATGACATTAGGACTAATTTCAATTAAGTTTTTTTTTTGTGCTCTATTTAGCGTTTTTGTAACTGGTTAAGGGACTAGTTTTAGCTTTGCTAATTTTTGTCGATATTTTGCTATTACCATTACATAAAAGCTAATTATCTAGTAAATGTGACGCGGTAGAAAAAATCTGACACTTTAATTGAATTCAGCACTCTAAAGTTAGTTAAAACAACCTTTTCACATGCCAGATACAAAAAATGTATGTTCATTTATTGAATAGTGTTATATATAGTTGACTGCAGATACCTATAAGTGCCATAGATACAAAGGGCATGGAGTGAAAACGCCTAGTTACTCCAAACTTATATTAATATGGAAAAACATGGTCTAGCACTGTTAACACTGTTTACTATTTAGTGATGATTTACCAAGATTAATATTTGTTAGGAACTGCTGTTTAAAATCATAAGGATGATACGCCGAGTGTTCCTGACTTGAAAACGGATGGTCATGTATGTTTTACTTTAATCGTGAAAACGTGAATTATCTTTGCTTAATCAATATTGCGTATTAGTCTTATTAACTTAAAAAATTGATTTGTATTGAAAACATTAATATTCTTACTATTTTCATAAAGCAAAGTGCATAATGCTGCAAGATGTAACAACGAGTTTAATCTACATCTTACTCCGCAATCAATTGTTAGATTTTGGCAGGGGGTGCAACGCACCAACTCAAAATCTATTCCACTCCCGAATTGTCCGAGGAAAAAAAGGACAGAAATACCCGTCCGTTCTACACCTAAATTCCCTAATCTTATTTGCATGATCATTTTTACCTTATATACGTAGCTGTTCGCAGTACTTTTCGCAGTTTAATGACAATTGACCGTCAATGATTTATTTAAACTTTTTCATCCTATTTTCATGGCGATTTTCAGCTAATGAAACCCAATTTAGTTATTCCAACATTTCAGATACGCTATCTAATATATCGTAACGACCCAACACAACCCTTGCTGCCCTACGCTGTACCCTTCAATAGTGTTTATTAAACCTACTTGGTGAGGGTCCCAAACACAACTACAGTATTGTAGTATTGGTACTACTAGTGCTTTGTACGCGATTTGCTTAACTTTTAAAGAAATTTTCTTTAACATCCTTTTAACAAATCTCAAATTTCGTAACGCCTTTCCTACAATAGGCTATAGGTAACGTGGGAATTCCATGGAAGATCCTCGCACAGTTATACTCCTAAATACTTGTATTCATTAACTACGTCTAATGTTGTACCAACGAGTTTATAGTTGGTTTGCATTTTCTGCCGACGCTTTTTAATACGCATAACCGAGCAGTTCTTAGGATTTAGTTTTAACTGCCTTAAATTACATAATTCTTCAACAGAGTTCAGAGATTCTTGTAATTCCTCACCATCTTTTATACTATTTAGTTCCCTATATATGACGGTATCATTTGCAAATAATCGAATAGAGGACCGGATGTTCGCAGGTAGATCATTAATGTAAAGTAAAAATAACAACGGACCCAACACACTACCTTGTGGGACTCCTGGCGTGACCTGGACCGAGTTAGACGTGACTCCATAATAATAACACGTTGCGATCGATTAGAAAGGAAAGACTGTAATCAGTTAAGAATTGAACGATCTATTTTATAAACCTCTAGCTTGTGTAACAGCCGTAAGTGAGGTACAGTGTCAAATGCTTTATTGAAATCCAAGAATACAACATCTACTTGTTTTCAGCTGTCTACAATTTTGGATAGTTCTTCCACGAGCAAAAGTAACTGAGTTTCACAAGACAAACCCTTACGGAATCCATGTTGTTCTCTGAATAGTAATCCCTGAGCGTCTAAATGTTTCATTATATTGCTGCTANGTCTGCGGAATTATTGGAAAATAACTTTTCCACTCCATTTCAATCAAGGAACATACCATATCATTTTGTAAGGGGAATTTCCGAACACCCTGTATAAGAACAAATAGAACCCCATTTGTATTTAACTTAGACTTAAGGATCAAGGACCAAATTAATGTCATAAATGAGAAATATAACTAAAGATCTGCTGTAACTTATAAGCAATACTTTCCTGCTAAATATGTGTGTCATCCGTTTTGTTTGAAGATAGTGGCCTCAAGAACCGGTACTAAAGCATTTTACACATGTATTAAACGTCGAATAATACAACAAATACTATGGACATTAAAAAAAAGGCTTCGAACATTTAGTTATATGTTTACATGGATGTTGAACTTCATATAACCTAAGTAAAGTTATAGGTAATTTATCAACAATAATTTATGAGGTTCATTTGTGGTGATNANTCAGCCAAAATTAGCCTCNCAACAGCTTGCNNTTGAACAAATAAANCTACGAAAGAGTACACAAACAAAACGTAAAACAAAGCAAAAATAAATAGTTTCATTAATTTACTCACTGTAATTACTTGACAAAGATTTTCTAATTGAAGATACAATTATTAGCACACATAAATACATTATTTGAAATATAATGAAAAGTTTAATGTATAATGTATTTTTATAAAAAATAAAAATATGACCTATTCGGGATTTGAACCCTGGTTGGTCAATTTGGAAACAAAACTCTTACATCTAGAGCACAAAGGTTAACAAAATGCTTTGATTTCGAATTAGCTGTCCATGTGAGCGGTGTTGCAATATTTTCACCATAAATTTTCCCCAAATTGTCCTAAATAGAATTTCAAATTACTCGAAAACTAGGCATCGGTGGATGATATGATAAATACATTTCCTGCTTTTTTTTTCATATATTCTCACCCTTGTAATATCATGAGACTCTTAAGATCACAAAGTTAGCAAAATCCGGACAAAGTTGAATATGAAGTTCCCGCTATGTTTGAAGTTAGCAGTTGGTGTTTGTTGACACTCGAATAGAGCACACGCGTGTGTAACACGTTCATATCCTCAAAATGGCCGAGTTAGTGATCTAGCGCGGAATATAACTGAAGAGCATCGATTATTGAAAGTCTTCGCGCTGGAAGATCCCCGACTGAAATAATTAGGTACTTCGGGTACCCCAGATCGACAGTGTACGACATTGCACAAAAGTATGCGCCTCGGAAAAGTCTAAAGAGGTTTTTGTGGTGACCATCTTGGGGGTGAGTGATGCCACCATGCATTGGATCGGTGAAAGGTCCTGAGGTACAGGTCCTAAGTGATCAAGGTACGACAGATGCTCTCTGAGGCTGCCAAGGCCAAGAGAGTTGCCCGCTGCAACTTGCTTGTGTGTTTAATTAAGGAATTCTGGCCTCCTAATAGTCCTGATCTAAACCCTCTGGACTATTACGCGTGAAGCGCTATTGAAAGGGTTACTAACAAGTCCAGGGACCCCAATGTGGCACCCCTCCAGGCCGCTATTGAGGCAGCGTTCNCGGATTTGGACCAAGAGCAGTTAAAGAAGGCATGCTCGTGCTTCAGGCAGAGAATCAAGTCGGTGATCGAAGCGAAAGCGAGTTATATTGAATGAAAGGACTCAGGAAAGATAATATAATTGAAATATAAAAACTGTTTTCGTAAGTTTAATTGTTTTACTAATAAACAACTGTTACAATAACATGTTTGTTTTGTCTGCATTTTGCTGATGCACCCTGTATATTCTTACGTAGAGTACGCTTTGAATGTTAATTGTTGAATTTGTAGGATCTGCAGTTTATGACAGTACCTCAACAATCATAACGTTATTAAAAATATTGTGATTGTTTATATTTTGCTATCTATATATAGTCTATTACTCCACAAATGCATTGCATTGGCCCATGTAATTGTATGCAAACATAAATTCTGTTGAATATGCGAAAACGGTGAACTGCAAGGCATTCAACCACAAACCTCATTTGNAGCAGTAAGGGACTCAATTATGAGATTCATCACATGAATATGGAGTTCATTTTTTTCTATTTAATGAGTCAAAACGCCTATAAACAAACTCATAATGGAGCAAATCACGCACTGTTGATATTAATTACTATGTTAGGTAAGTTTGAAATTACAGTCCTTTAAATCAGTGATGGCCAACTTCTTTATATCGGTGGGCCAATAAATGAAGTTTGTTTTTGTCGCGGGCCGCACACTNTGAGTTTCACAAGACAAACCCTTACGGAATCCATGTTGTTCTCTGAATAGTAATCCCTGAGCGTCTAAATGTTTCATTATATTGCTGCTAATAATGTGCTCTATCAGCCTACAGAAAACAGAAGTGAGAGAAACAGGTCTGTAATTCGCAGGATCCTGTTTATCCCCTCCTTTGTAAATCGGAACAACGTTTCGATTCCGCCAGTCGTTTGTAATTTTTACGAGGAATAAACTCTTCCGGTATAGAGTTGTGACAAATGGTCCGAGATCTTCAGTTAAAAGAGAGTAAACACGGGATCGAATACCATCAGGCCCCGGAGCTTTCTTTGGTTTAACCGACTGTAAAAGCTGAACTATTCCTTCATTCGTAATTAATATCTCTGACAAAATTAGGTATATTATTTGCATTCTCATCTATAAATACCGAGCTATATTGAAAGTGTAGTAAATTTGCCTTTTTGCTTGTCTCCGAAATGATTTCCCCGTTTCTGTTTTTTAGCGGTGGAATTGATGTTTCTTCCGATCTTTGATTCTTTATATATTGCCAAAATCTTTTGGGATTTTCAGACAGAAATGAACCTAANGGTAAGTGAACGAAAATTTGCGTTTTAAGCGAAACGAAATTTCGCGCTACGCTTCGTTTGGATATGACAGAAACGATGCTGGTACTGTAAGCTATCTTCATAGTGGTACTTTTGTATGAGCGTCAATCTTGATTTTCAAAGATCGTTATATGGTTTGTACATTTTATATTAGAATCGTGCATAGTGCATTAGTAACTTGCTGGAAGGTAGATTCATTGCAGATACTCTTTCTAAAAATGAAGAAGAATTTCATTAGTAAACATTAGCACATCAGAAATTATTAAAATCGTTATTTTACTTTTATATCAGTTGAAATATTACCTACTGTAGCGTTTATACTGTACACGTATAATATTTATCTANGTTTTAGCATATTCCTTATATTGAGGTAAACCATTATTTTATTTACCATTTCAAATGTATTCTACTTTCTTATAAAATTACTTGTAGAATCACGTTGTAAAATGATGTTTTTTTTGTTACACCAACTTTTAGGAGCTGAAGCTTGCCAAAATCAAGTTTTTTTAATATGTTTTATTTTAGTTCACGCTACGTGACATTCTTAATTCTAAACGTTGTTGTTAATGAAGAAATTGTGATATAAATATTTAGTGGCACTTTTCAATACAGTTGTGGTAATGCCTTTACTAATCAACTGTCTTCGAGATTACAGAAAATTTTAATTTCAGAAACGTACTTAGTGTATGACGTGAAATCACACAGCTTTAGGTGATTTTTTAGAAGGGTGAAATACATATTTTTTATTTTTAAAGCTTAAACTTTAAGTAAGCAATTTCACATGTTTTATGGTCGTTGGAGATATTTTCAATAAAAATATCTGAGACAAAATGTTCGTATTTTTCAATGGTATAAAACATTGAAAAATACGAACATTTTAAAAACTGTCATATTATATTTAAATAATTATACTTCCATCTTGGATAACCCATTTCCGGCCAGCACAGGATGTTAAAAGTATCACCGTACCCGATTTACATATACAAATTTTGGGGACGTTTGATAAAACTCACTTCAATTCATTTTAAATTGGGTGTACGGGTGGTCTGGGACATCTTGTATATCCAGGGTATTAATGAATAACACCGACAAATCGAAACAGTGAATTCCTTTGAATAATTTGAATCGAAATTGAAGCGTAACATTTTTTTTGTTTAGAGGCTCCGTTTAGGCTCTACAGGCCCCTAAAGAAAGTATCGATTTGGCAACACCGCTTTGTGAGTAATATTAACTACACATTCAGAAACTTTTTAAACTGTGNAGTGTTCGTAGCTCAGCGGTAATAATTTTACTTTCTAAGCGTACATGCATTTACAGTCAGCAGTTCAAACCCCGATTGCGACATCAATTTTTTTTTTCAATTAACTGTAGGCAATAATTGGATTAAAACAGTGTAGGCTAATTATAAATGACAGAGTAACTCAAGGAATTATTTATATACGTGAATTTTATTATTGCAAACATACACAATTTTTCAAAGAAAACTAAAGAGTTA
>KZ876667.1:0-12145 GCA_003456935.1 Machilis hrabei
GTTATGTATGTTGTCAAAATCCTACACTCAATAAATATCACATCCTAAGGAAACTTTGATTTGCCTGCGGCTTAATCTGAGACGTAGGCCAATTACATTTTCTTTCGGAAGTGTGACTGGACGTATCCCTTTGTGGTATAGCAAAGTCGCGCGGTGTGACAGAATGAACATGTGCNTTAGTAAGCACAATTCTACGAGAATTTGTTAATACAGTATGAAATATGTACAAGGAGTGGATAATTACATATGTTCTAGGTAGTAAATATACATCTAAATGTTTCTTTACATTTTAAATTTCGTATATACCTGACAGCTCTTTTTGTTACATTATAAGAATGGGGAAGTACCATTATAATAGAGAGAACACAGACGTGATAGCAGGGAGCATATTCTTTACTATTATTATTTAAAACTAATGGTTACACAAACAAATAAAATGAAACTGAGAAAGCAGCAACAGTGATCCTGTAGATACATATTTTAGTTACGTGTGATCAGAGCTCTTCGAAATAACTGTAATGTGATTTGGGCCGTTTGGCATGACGACTTAGGTCCTGTGCAAATAATACTGTTCACTAGAGTGCGAGGCCAAACTTAGATATCTGTAGAAAAAAGACCCGTGCCCCTTTTAGAAGTATGCATTTCTATTGACAATTTGTTGTTTAGTTCACCAAATGCAAAACAACGCATCAAGAAACAGGACTCGCACTTTCTATTAATTTGCCACTGACCATAATTACTAGGGTCTATTAATCTCTACTACAACTCTACAATATAAATTCTTTTGTTCATTTTTGTTTCACATTGCAACAGTTTGAATACAATTTTTGTCAAAACTTGCCAGACTTTTCAGAACCAAACAGTTCCGTTTGTATCCTACATTTTACACCACTCCTGTTTTACTACATCCATTGACAGCCCTTTACACCACCTGGGAGGCATACTTCTTTTCACCATTTTTCCATTATTTATTTCATTACTCGAGTTACAGTCCCACAGTTCCGACAGTGACGGTCTAACGAATCCATGACTTTCTGACCGGGAGACCGGCACACTACAGTTGAGCCAAATTGTCAGTGCACAAGCAATAAATCTGGTACAAAGAGAAAAAGAAATATACTTCAATATGAGCTCACCTCCATGTGTTTCTGTGCCATGTTCGCCAACCAAGTCAGACGCAAATCGGGAGAATTTTGGTAACCCTTAGCGATGCGATACATGAGATCGAGCAGCATTTCTGGGTCTTCTTGAAATTCTTTCATTTTGACAGTGTCCGACAGTATCATGTGCAAGTTAAATACAAGATCCTTTACCTGAAACGAAAAATAATTATTAAGAGTTTAATAATACTCATGGCTCTTTCTGAAAAAGATACGCATCCCAGGACAAAGAGGTGTTCAATTTTTCTGCAAACTAATAGAAGACTGAGTAATTAAACCTTTTAGCAAATGCTCATTGGCATCATCACGCGTATCTTTTAACGCACAATCCATCTCGTAAAGACCACATTTGTTTGAAGCAGTCGTGAGATATGTGACACACTGCTTGCTTTAGAGTGAATTAGTCTAATACATTTACAAGGTGATGATGATGATGATGTGAGGTTTTACGGCTACTCGACACACATGGGTCATTCGAGCCGGTTTACATATCCAGTACTCACTATTTTTATGAAGGTGATGATGAACACTTTTTATTGAGACAGTGAATAACACCCAGCCCTAGCCAGGAATCGAACCTGGGACCTCCGGCGTGCAAGGCCAAGTGGCTAACCACTAGGCTACCGGGACCGGCACATTTACAAGGCTTGTACTAGGGAGAATAATAATAACAGGAGTGAAAAGTGAAAATAACAAACAGTGTTAAAGGGCAAAAATGACAGGCTACATGTAACATACAAACTGTCAACAATCCATTATTACTGAATGTTACAGGTACTTTTAATTTCCCTGATTTTATCTCCGTTTTTCTACTTAATCTTAGATTTTTTAATTAATTGCTTAATAATCGATCAATTGTAAGGAAAGAGTCAGTATCTCATTTTTCTGTTTTACTTAAGTAGATTTAATATACAAAAAAAAAAATATGTAGTTCATATTTTCTTCTTTTAGCCCCTATTCTACTTTTAGTATCAACTTTAAACATCCATTTTCCTTTAAATCTATTTTCCAATTTAAACACTTGAAATTCACAGTCACATTTAGCAAAGTACTTCACAATTCAGAACTTGCTTCAAGTCGTCAAATTGCCCTTTTTTATTCAACCTGTTGCGGTTTGTCCCTTCGAGCTGAACAGACCCGTTATAATTATTCTTACAAGAAATAAAATATAACTGAAATACATATTAAAATGCATTTTACAACTTAAAGGTAGTGATTGTGCTTACCTGTTCTGGAAATGTTGAATCCTGCATTTCAGAATCCTCTTCTGCATACACCAGAATAGTTTTCAAAGAGCGACGTAAAGATTCTTCGTTGAAAGACTGACTGGTACCGACGAGAGAGCTCAAAGACATCGTCACTTGCATTTTCACTCGAGCAAAATTCTAGGAAACGCAACAAGAGACCAAAGAACATTTTTAAAGAGTGACTCAAACAAAGGCATACATTTAGCACAATGGAAAAATCATGCAACTTTTTTTTACACCCAAAATTACAACAGAGGTTCCTCAGCTGCTACGTGTCAGACAACAGCTAATCACTGCAGACTAAATGCAATACCATATATCTGTTCTAAAGTCATAAATACGTGGGGGTAAAACAGCTACAGGAACCGACCGAGTCATTAACACGTTCAAAAGCATCTCGGAATGCTTCTTTACACGCATAATTCGCCGAGTGCATTTAAGATCTTTAGAAGAGCAGCGATACATGTCACGGCCCTGGTTTTTGAACCTCCACGATAAGAGTTTAGGTACACTAACCTCGACAGACTTACCTCCATTTAGGATGCCGTCCTCAATAAGTGGCCCACAATGCAAAACATGAGAAGGGACATAATATCTACAGATTATGCTTTGTTGACATACCGAATCTTATCTCAGAGGATGGAGCCAGAGACTACAAAATGTGAGTGCAACTGTTATTGGTGATCTTATAAGGGAGTCTGTTATAATGCTGAGAACTGCTAAAACTGCTTCACATGAACATTCACTTTTTCATTTCACAGGTGGCGATCCAGGCATCTTGGCTCCGGCTACTTTGTTTATCTCACTGCACCTCGGTCTTCCCAAAACGAAAAGCGTTGTTCCACACGTGAATTACATTAATTTTGGTTATTTTATAGTTGTTTTTTTTTATAGAGCTTCTCACATCGGTTACAGCGAGTGCTGTAGCCTAAGAACACATGAAGCACAACAATGAAGATTGCAGTTAAGTGTAAAATATGACCCAAGTAGTCTACATACTAATACATGACACTAGTGTTTAAGGAACAAAAAAAAATCCACTAAAAGTAGTGAATGCCACAAATCAGATGATTAGTTTTGGACTCTTCCTCCGCTGCCAAATATGTTTGCATCAACATTGGTTGGCCAGTGATTGACCACTGCCACAGCATTCCCAGATAAAGCTTGGTATTTATGCTGTCAGACAAAACATGGTCACTAACTTACTTTAATTTGGAAGTATTTGTATAATTTCTTCAGAAAGCATATTTATTTTTTAATCTTGCAGCATATTTACAAATAATTTGTTGAGTGTTGCAATAACCTTGCTCTTGCATAAAGCCATACTGCACTACTTGCAGTAATTCTGAATCTCTCTACACATTCTCATATCCTAAGGTTTCGTGACTAGTTGTTTCAAACCATATACTGTCTATTTTCACAAACGAATTACCTTACCTGATGTTTTAGAGTACCGACTATTAAATTACAACAATAAAAAAAATGTGAATTCCCAATTAAGTAAGTAACACACTTTCAAAGTTTATACATGTAGATGCTCTTTATTTCTCCTGCCTATTTCTTGCCAGCTGGTTTTCTGTCAAAATCAGACATTCTGATTCTCATTTAAATGTCGACAACAAGCAAAACCTGCCATCTGTTAAAAACATCCTTCACATAGACTTATTATCCTTACCGAGGAAGTAGGCGATACATGATGCAATGTTTTATTGTTTTTCATATTCGCATGTAAATATTTCAATATTTGCTGCACTCTAAAACAACAGTGCTCTTAAAATGGTTTATTTGAGGAGATTATTTTACTTTCAATACACATGTTGTTTGTTACATAAAGACAGGAAAGGACATTCTTAAACTACAATCATGCCAAAATATTGAAAACAAAGCTAAAGCACTCGAGGCAGTGTAAATCCACGAGATTAGGAGACACTCACGTTCCCGATTTCAAAGTTCTGTCGCATGAGCAGATAGAGAGAAGCCGCCGCTTGAGACCGTACGCCACTGATGCTGGAACTGCAATGTTTCAAAAGCAGCAAACACAGATCGGCACAGTGCTCGGTTTCTTCGTCGAACAGCAAGCCGGGGAACTGTAGAAATAAATAATCAATAAAAGTTACGGCAAGACTATTATTATTCTTTCTGCATGCACCACACCACGGGAACACGGGCCTACGACACGAGACGTGCGATTGCTTGTAACGTCTACGACTAATGAAGTTAGGCAAAGGGAGAAAGGGGATAAATATTTTTTGGAAAAAAAAGTCTCGCATTTCATTCGCGAAGGTGACGTTCTCGACTTTGTGCACGACCACAGTAAACTGCATTTTCAAGTGTGTGTATGTTACTGAAGTTTGTGAAGAAATATTATTTAAGTGAACTGATTTGAATCTGTTCACAAACTGTATCAATAAGAACCGTTTCACACAATTCTAATCTGAATGTTTTTTTGACAATGGTTGATTAATTTCTATACTACTAAGATGAACATTATCCATTGTCTGGTTAGCTCTACTCCCATCTTCAGACATTTTGAAATACCTTTGAGAATTGGTCAGAAATTTTATCTGTCTGCTATACAAAATTGGTTGAAAACAAGTTTCTTACCTTACTCTGTTGTTGCAAATGCAATATTTCATCACCCCATCAAAGTGACACCATCAGGCATCGTTGTGCAAAGATTTACACTAAATCAGCGGTGATAGTCATATGTTCTAATGTTCTAAGCAAACAAAGCGTCAAATATGAAAAAAGGTTATAAACGAGGCACATAACTGTTCACTGTTTGAAAGACCACGTCAGACTGTTGTTTCCCTGGTAATCGATGTCAATGTGAATGGAGGAACAATTGAAGGTCTGCTCTGCGATTTGAATCCACGAACTCAAGATCGTCGTCCACTGTGCTACCCCGAAGGGTAACGAGGTCAGTCGATCGTACTCCATTTCTTTCGCGTGGGAATCCGTACGATTTCAGATCTCTGCTGGGTTTACCGACTGTTCAGTCTGTAAGTGCCATGAAAGCAGACTCTTTGGCTTTTAGTTTCTTTGAATTCTGCTCTATGTGTCTTATGGAGGCATTATTCCAATTCATTTTATGACTGTTCTCCCAACAGTAGTCTGCTATTTATGATCTGTCTGTGTGTCTACCGTGTATATTTCATTGGTGTTCTTGAATTCTAATTTTCAGGGGTCTTGTTAATGCAGTCCTTAGTTTCACTCGTGTTGTTCGGATGTCATATTTTTTTCCAATCGTTCGAATTTTGTCAGATGTATAGTATATTTACGGTGCCTATTTTTTTCTGTCTACCGTTTATGATCTGCAGCTTTCTTGATCACGTGTTCTGGTATCCGTTTTCTTTAGTGTGTGATGTGTGTGTTGTCCTTCTGTTTTTAGACCTTTGGCATTAGGGTTTATGGTTTTATGCTCATTTCCACAGACACTGTACTATACCTTATTTTGTGCTTTGGGATGATTTGATATGTAGTGCATCAAATCACAAAAGAAGGTATAATACAGTGTCTGTGGAAACGAGCACAAACCACATGCACCGCTGCCTAAGTACCTGAAACAGAAGGACGTGTCACACACTAAAGGAAAACGGGTATCCAGAACACAGGATTGAGAAAGCGATGACGAGAAACCCACGGAACACGGGTAATTTCCCAGTATAAGCTCGTTTTCTTGGGAAAATGTGCGAGAACTATAAATTTCACAGAATGTTGTTCACAATGATTTGAAAAACAGAAATGGCTGAAATTTATTACCAACCTCTCACTTTGCTTATTAAAAAAAACAATCAAAAGTTCTTACACTTAGATCCTATAAATGTAGAAATATTAATTTTTCCTTGCATTTTATTTTAGATTCATCAGTTTCAAACACATAACTATTCACAAAATATCTAATAATAAAGAAAATAACTATCATCAGTATCAAAGTATCACTGTAAGTGTAGAGCAACACATTGCTACATTGAATTGTTTCTCTTTACTGGAAACCTACCTTGAAAACCAGAGAGCGTTGAGTTGCAAACATGCTTTGTAGAACAGACGTACTCTGATTCCTCGACAAGGCGTGCAAAAGGACGCGCAATACGGCCGACAGAAGACTGTGATGACTGTCCGACTGCGACACTACCTGAATGTCAACGAATAAAGCGTTAATGGGCCTGCACTTCAGAACGACAGATACCATCGTACACGCGGAACACACCTGAACTACGAGTTCCAAAATGTCGAGAATGACGAATCCCACTTCTGCAGCCAGATTACCCTCAACGTGCGCATCCGTTTCCACGTCGGCACGTGGGCGTTCGGTGGTGTCGGTGCTCGCTTTCCATGCCATCTGTTCCTTGCGCCATCGGAGACGATCCCCAGACCAACTGGGCGATGGCGGATTGCGTTCTAAAAGGAATGCCGACATTAACCGCCGTCGTAAAAAATTCATCGCGCACTCGTGGAACTTTGAAGGACTCACCTTTCCTCCGCATCATCATCTCGCTTCTTGCCGATCCCTGACCTAGTATGACGTCTTCCAAGCGCGACTTTATGTCGCTGGTCTTTCGGAAATTTTGCTGGGTACAACGTCGAATGCTTTTCTTTCCCTGCAAACAGAAGTGAAGAATACAATTCATGTCATTAGACTTGAAAGAAACAGCTATTTCTTATCTTGTACTTATTCCACCGATACGGATTGCACCACAACAGCAAGTTATGCAGAAAGTGGAAATAATAGTAATCTGAACCTTTCACAACATGCTTTAGAAGAGAATAAACAGTTACAGTTTTACTTGCGGAAACTATTTAGAAAGATCTTTTGAACCTACAAACTTCTCTCTCCAAAGAATAACATAACAATTCAACAAGAAAATGTAGACAAAATAAAAAATTTGAATGAGACAGAAATGCATATTTATTTTCACTTCAGGTAAGTATTTAAGGTTTAAGTACAGTCTTTGCTTATGTGTTACTGTTAGTTCAATCTTATTTGATTCTTTACAATCAAGTACAATGAAATTACTAGATACTTCTCTTTTAGGAGCTCAATTTTAGAATGTTTTTCTTAATTGGTTGCATCCTGCACTAAACAGAAGTTGTAAACACGAGTTTAACCATAACACATATCATGCATCTACCAGGACACATCCCAATGATATGGGTTTTTAATGCTGAGGTTCCCACACAAGACTGCTTTCAGTTAACATTTCCATTGCACAGAATGTAATTCTGCTGGACGTAAGCTTGCTTTGAACCTACATGCAATAAATAAATCAGTGCACCTTTTTTTTCCTTCTGGATCATTTTTAAAATATAACTTACTGTATGGGAGACCTCAAAACCCACTAATTACATTTTCAATTCCTTTCCCCAAAACTGCAAACTGTTTTAACAATCCTGACTCCTAATTATAAAGGTTACACAACACTTATCAAAAAGTCACAGCTATCAGGTTAATTTCTTAATTATGATACGGACAGAGAAATCTCACTTTATAAATACAAAAATGATTTTATGATAAAAACCAACACTCTTTACCTTACTCCTTTCTTATTAACTGCGATTAAAACCTGTTCATTTTCTGACAACACGTAAGATAATTTGCTTTAATAAACAGACCGATTTACATGCGACCTAATCAGTTTAACTACTCAGAAACAGTTGGCTCGATATGATATTGCATTTAACAGTTAAAAAAGCATTACGTATTGAGCCAAACANTATAGAATTAAAATAGTTTATTTTGAGTCTAATAGTTATTTTGGCCAAGCTAATATTCAAGAAAAGCATAACACACTGTAATGGCGAGTTGGAATTTAGTTTGCTGTATAGTAGATGGACCCCTTATACAGTCTTTAAGGGGTTGACTAGTTATTATATTTAGGGGCGTACCAATATAGGAAAAAAGCCCATAGTACCGATAGCCGACATGAAAAAATTGATACGGCAGACATAATAAACCGATATACCTCTTACCGATAGTGACGTTACAAAATATGTGAAAAAAGCAACACAAGAATTGTTAAAACAGTCTTGACATGGAAAGGTGACAATGAAGGTGTAATGCTTACTGATAAGTGACAATTCTTGATTAAACGTGAAAAGAAAAGCAACTTAAGAGCAATGAAACAAGAAAATGTGAAGATAAGCATATAAATAAAAAAAAATTAGTTTGGACACAAGATTCAGAAACTCCTCTCCTGATTAAGCGAAAGAGCAAAAGCTAGTTTATTTAAAGTCTGATAATTCAAGTAAAGTGTTTACTTATCTATTTATTTAATACACACAAGCGAAATATCCAATCTGTAGAACTATGATGTGCAAGATTCATCAGTGAAAATAAAATGCTGAAGTGCTGAATGGATAGTTTCACAATAAGAACTTAGAACCACAAGACCAATGCTTGATTCTCATATCAGCTTGGTCCTTTTTTTATTATAAATCTATTCTGTTCCTTTAAGTTTAAAACTAACTGAACACTAGAGAACAGGGCAGAGGGTGCACAGCAGCATAACTGTCCGTTTACGCCACGCGTAGCTAAATTAACATTCTCGCCGCTGAATGTTGCAACACCTCCGGGGACATTGAAATCGCCTGCTGCCTGGCCAATGCCGCCACCCGACAATTAAACCGCCCACGTAGTTTTCGCCACTTACTGCCCGCCGATTCCGAAATGCAAGCGGTACGATTGCCACTTTTGAACGAGTCGTGTAGAATCTAGCGATACCTATAGGCTATCGACAAGAGTAAGGAGAAAGAAGTGGAAGGAAAAGAAGGATGCCAAAATCAAAAAGGAGAATGAAGAACTATTGATTCATATTCCCTCACAAGGACAAATAGAGGTACCTAACAATAAAAGGTATTAGGAAATGGGGTAAGTAGGGAAATGGGAAAAGGGAGAAAAGGCAGACAAAAAAGAAAGAAAGAAGAGGAGAAATGGATTTCTAAAGACAATGCACAGTAAGGAATACTAGAGAAAATAAGGTTGTAAAACTGAAGGAATGAAGAAACAGAGTGAAAGAAAATAAACGATGAGCTAAGAAAGATAGGAGAGGAAAAAAAGACCAAAGAAAAGTACAGGAGATTAAAGAGAAGTAAGATGAATAAATAAATATTTAAGAATAGAGCGAGAAGAGAACAAAGAAATGAAGTAGAAAGGAGAGAAGCAAAGAAATGAAGAAGAAAGAAAACAGAGGAAAGCAATATTGAAGAAGGGCGAGAGAGGGAAGAGGAACAAGGAAATGTAGAAGAAAGAATGGAGAGAAACAACAAAATGAAGAAAAAAAGAGGACAGAAAAACAAAGTAATTTAGAAGAAGAAAATGAGAAGAAAAACGAACAAAGAAAGGAAGTGGAGGAACAAAGAAATATAGAAAAAAGAAAGGATAAGAAAGATCAAAGGAGAAGGACAGGAGTGGAAAGAGAACTGAGAAAATGGAGGGAAGGGAAGTGAAACTAGGAAAAATCTGAGAATAAAGAGAAGCTAAGCGAGAATGAAAAAAGAGGAATGGAGATAGATACATACGCATGGAAAGGAAGCGGAAAGTGTACATTAGTTTTGATTTGATAAATTCGCTCTTTGATTATTTGCTTTCAATATCCACTTTCCCAGTTTGCCAGGTAAAACAAAACAAAACAAAAAAGAACTGTTTACTCAGGAAGGATGAGTCACCCACCATCAATCAACTCACACAAAAGACATCTCCTCCACTTACCTTGTTTTGATGTGAGACATAGCTCTCAACTTCAATAACATTTTTTCCTTTCTCTTTCAAATCCTTTTTGCTGATATATATCAGTACACCCCTAATAGTTATATATAGTGTGGAGTGATCTACTGCCTAGAATAACCTACTAATGTGGAACCTTTACATTCTGCTAGTGACGCGCTATTTTGAAAAAGCTGCAGTGTTTTTGTTTCCCAAACCTAATAATGTGTTCAATTGTACCTTATCATAATTTGAATCCAAGTGAAATTAAGGGCTTTAAAAATCGAAACAGATTTTCATGTCGTGTCTTTATATGAATTTACATGAACTGATTTACACCTGCAATCTCTTTTTCCCTTAAAAATGGTTTCTGAAATTGAGCTCTTGTATAGGCCGATCAACACACGAGATCGACATAAGTTTGGAAGAAAAATTATGAAGGCAATTTTCACAATTCTCGTGACGTTTTCTACTCACGATAAATAAAACTTCTGATTACGTGCAATCTCGTGTTGCTCAAAATACATAACTTCCTTACGTTTATATTTCGAACCCGGTGTGCAATGCACTCGGAGAAGGCACAGAAATTTCAACACGACAGCTAATTTTTTGTAATGCCTCTATACCTTTTGTGAAAGGTAAATAAACGGTATATAATCAAATACAATACGCTCGCATTCATTTTTGCCAGGCTGCTACCATGCCGTTCAAAACTCTTCCGTGGAGACGACATCTTCGAATCGAGAATGCAAATCCAAAGGGCGTTCAAGGACTGCGGATTAAGATTTTTGCAACCAAAAACTCTGGAAGCCTTGTTGTGCTTTCCCTCTTTATTGCAACTCTGAAGCACTCAAAAAAAGAGATATGTCATTCTTTTAAAACACACACCTTGTATTCAAAGCACGAAAGACACGTGTGCAGGACTTGAAGCAAATGGTGTAGCCGCAACGTTCGCAAGTCGGCCCACCAGTGCTTCAGCACGCTGCGTTCTACGCTCTGCAACACCCACACGAAACAGGCGAGTAAGTGACGAGTGGTTTCGCTGCTTAGAGTGCACTTTCTTCCCTGGAAAAGGAAACGATACAAAAGTTATATGCGAGTACTGGAAGAACGGTAATAAACAAAGGCTGTAAATTGTGAGAACCTCATAATAAAATAGTTTCAGACAGCATTATTTCAGGCCTCTCTTTCTTACCATACATGTCCAGTGTATTTCACAACAAAAGAGTAATTTAACTGAATGATGACAACAAGTTTTTCAAGTGCAAAAAAATGCAACACTCTCTGACCACACACAAATTATAAGGGTTAAAAACTGGGCCTTCATTATATAATTTATTAGTACACATTTTAACTCAATGCATTAAGTCCCTAGGAGCTGCAGTAAAACTATGGAAAATATAGGGCCTAATATAAGAGCTCAAGTTGGAGCTTAATATGCACGAGGACACTCATTTTGGTTTTACTACAGCCCTTACCAAAGTAATAATCCCCATGAAACCTTCAAACTCTTTAAATTTCGTTACTAAAAATCCTCTTAATTTGCACAACAAAGACTAGACAAATAATCACGTGAAGAATAAATTGTACATTTCAATTTAACATTCCCTTCAGTAAACAAATGGCAATGACAATGTACTGTTTAATGTCATCTAACTAAATAAATTAAAAAATCTAATAGCTGGGTCATTCCATATCTACTCAACACAATTTTAAACACTTTTCACCTCACCATCTCAGATTTCAATAAAATTTGGCAAATAGATGTCCTCTCTATAGACTAAGAAAAATGCCAAATTTCATCTTTATACATCAACCGGTTTAGAAAATATGACTATTTAAAGTTCCCAAAAATTGTTCAAAATCGCACAATCGATATCTTTTTAAATTGCGATTGCAGCTCTCCTAATTAAGATAGATGGGAGAGGTGTCTTTTTGCAGCATTTTAAATGCGCTTTTAATTGATATACAACACAATAGGGGTTAATATAAAAAAAATTATTAAAATGCACCGCTTCGAAAAAATTCAAAAACCA
>KZ876667.1:12841-23448 GCA_003456935.1 Machilis hrabei
AAAAAAGAAACCTTAACTTCATCCTTGCTCTCTTCTTTTGCCAGAACATACGCTAGCCACCAGTTGTTTTCATAGATTATGGTTATGTAACCACTCATTTTTGTTATTTGCAGTCTGTCTTGTAGTGCTGTTACTGATTCAATACTTGACTCATTTGATTCTGAGAAGTCCTTCACTGTTATTTTTGATTTACTCAATGGGATGGGAATAAAAGCATGTACTTTCTGAGTACCTTGTATTGTTTGAGACTTGTTTAGGCAATTTTCCAAAAATTTCTCTGTTTCTTCGTATTCTTCTTGACTTACAAATATAAAATTTGCCACAGAAATGTTCTGAACTGCCCACTCATACAACTGAAATGGTGTCTGAATTTGATTGTCATAAGGGCGTTGCAAGCTCGCTCGGGCAGCTAACCTTTTCATAGTTCCGCCAACACCATCACCCCTTCCCGTGGGCTGTTGCTGAAAAATGCCATTCAGCATCAATGTTTTCCATTTGTTAGCGAATCAATTTTTGCATTTTCCATCATTAGTTTTATATTTTGATGTGCGGTGCACAGGCACACCATATGAGTACCACTAGATCCTGCCAGGACACAGTTTTTTTGGCCTCAGCTCTGCAAATTTGGAAAAACACTTTCATGTCTGTAAATTTATCTATGAATGACCTATAAGCTTCCATCAAATTACATAGCCTCTTTGGTGTTTCTATGTTTAACAACATCGACAAATCCCAAGTTTAAGATTAATTACCTATTTTACTTTTTATGTATCAGATAATTTGTAATCATTGTTCCAGTAATTAATGTTGACATTTTTTCTTAATTGACATCCTCAAGAACTAAAGAGAATGAAATGGTGCTTCTCTTAAACAATTTCTGACCAAAGGAGCTACTCGAACTAATTATGGCACCGACTTCTGAGCTCGCTGTGTTAAAAAAAAGTCTGCAGATGTAGTGGCACTGTTTAAGGTTAAACTGGCCACAATTCATAAATGCTTCCCTCGACCCTACCTTCCAACTACCTAGCTTCACTAGTCGGTCTCGAATTGATTAAAGTGGAAAATATGGAAAGACCGTTTCAAGTTAAGGTACTGTTGAAATTTCCCAGGAAATAATCTGCACAGTTCTAAAGCTCAAATATCATAGTTTAAGTAGGCCTACTTGCCAATACATAACCCGACCACGTTAATCACACGCAAAGAACACAGAACTTTCCGACACGTTTCCCACGTTCTCGAAGCAAAATATTTTTGGTAGTTCACAAAATCACCCTAACTGGTTTGTTTGAGCAGCTTAGACAAAGAGACAGGAATGGCAGGCACAGTTCAACAAGTTTCCCTCAATTTTCTTTTAAATCATCCATTTTTTATGCAATCAGGATTATCAGTGACACCCATCTAAAATTGCATTGTACCTTCCTTTAAAAATACATGTAAAACAAGTTGAAAAAAGTTTAACAAACAGTTTCACAATAAATAAAAAAAAACACTTCATTTGAAAGATCACAAGATCTTGTAAACAATGTGTTAAACAACAAAGTACCTTTAAGTACCCAAACAGAAAAACTACATTGCTTTTAGTTCGTGTTAAGACACAACGTCGAATCGGGTACGAACTTCTCTACCATTTGTAACTGCAATCCAAAGCATTCGTTTAGACTACGAACTTCCGACATAATTTTTTTTTTCTAAATACGTATCCCGTAAACCACTCAAAGTGCAGTTCTAGACTGAATTATGTTAAGAAGCACGTCCGCATCGATAAAGACACGTCAACATTTTTATCTAGAATGACAGCAAAAACAATTTGGCTAGTGCTCGCGGATTCGAGAAACTTGTGGAAAACGTCACAATCGCAGAATAAAAGGCTCACCTGATGAAACGGGTCGTAGTTGTCCGAGCTATTGTGTTTCGGCAGGAAAACTGAAGATTCGGCTATAGCCATGGCAACCGTTTGGTCCAATTCCTCTTGCACTGGAGTCAAATGGAGTCGTCCTAAAATAAACGTTAATGATCTAAACATACTTTGCAATTTTTATATTTTGCACAGAACTCGATGCACCCGACGTGTCCAAATTCAAACACTGTGTGCCACTTACTGCTGCATATGATCAATTTGAAATTGATTCTTTTTTTTACTGAAGAACAAAAAAAAAAAAAGACACTTCATTTCACATCTGCTAAACAGTTTTGACAAGAACATATTTGGCATAAGATTTAATCTGAAATGAAACAAAAGAGAGGGAAGAGGAATAAATAAATGTAGAAGAAAAGAGAGAGAAGAGGAACATAGAAATGTAGAAGGAAAAAAAGAGAGGGAGGAGGAACAAAGACAGGAATGGCAACTGAAAATGGATGAGAAGCGAAACTAGGAAAAATCAGCGAATAAAGAGAAGCTAAGAAAGGAAAACAAAAAAATTAATGGAGATACAAAAGAAAGAAAGAGGAAAGTGGATATTAATTTTGATTTACGAGTACAGTCCGATTCTCTTAATTTATATCTCTCGTTTTGTTATACTCCTCTTTCTTCCCACTTTATTTGATTCCAACACCAACCTTCCCATTTGCCAGCTGGCCAGGGCCAGGATTTGTTTACGCGCAAAGACGGGAGTCATCGTGAACACCCACAATGAACCTCTCTACCCCTGCTATTCTTGCCTTCGTTTTTGAGCCATGGACTTGGCAAATGTCTCTCAACTCCAAAACAAATTAGCCATTCCCTTTTAACTGGTCTTTTGGAAGAATTCTTTTATATTGGGAAAAGTATATTGGTCACCCTTTTTCTACCGATAAATCTGTAAATTCGAAATTTATCGGCTTGAACCGACGTACATCGGTGCACTCCTATTCTTTAAATATTACTCTATTTGGCATGAGATAATACAGCAAAACTTTCCCCAATCCATTCACGAAGACAAGAAGCCGACACACACCCATTCCCTGATGGCTTACTTTAAAGAGAAAGCATACACGTTTCACGATTAACCGTGGCAATATTCACTTCCATTGCAAAGTTGCTAAAGTCGTGCACAATACATGACAATTGACAGCAGACCAATCAAGAATGCATCGTGTAGTGTTGATTTACAGTACTGACAATTAAATCGAGCTTCGAGACTGTCGCCAAAGTCCAGGGGTTACGAGGGTTTGACCCTGTTGTCTGTCCACTGGGATAAAGGACTTAAAACAACAAGAAAACAAAAGAGTAAAAAGGCAAACCGCCAAATCGAGCTACGGATGCAATGAAAAATCAGATGCACAATCATCCTAATTTCACCTATTTCTGATGTTTTATTTTTCAAAGCCCACATATAATCTCAAATCCAGCTTCCACAACTTCAAAGGTAAAAAATAAAAAAAAAATAAAAAAAAGCACAACACTGGAAAGGGCAACAAGATTTTTAATGTCACTTTTCTTTTGATTTCTGGTGTGAAAAAGTAATCTCTTTCTGGCTATAAAAGAAATTCATCTAGTCGAGAGAGAGAGTGCGTACAATTACGATTTTACAAAACCCATTACAATCGGGTTTATAGTACGTCAACTCGATCATCCTAAATGCAAATTCGTTATAAGGGGCGTTCGTTTCAACTAAGATTTTTCCTTCGTGTTATTCGAATCGTCACTAATGAAAGTGCATTTCAGTGTGCTCCAATTTTAAAATTACCTTACCTCTATAGCTATCCTGCCAGTCATAAAGAAGGGAGAGAGAGTCCATGACAATTCCAACCAAAGGCAAATAAAGTGTCGCAACCCGGGCCTTGCACTTGGCATCCGCATACCTCGGATCGCAGTCGTGACACGTCATCAAGTTTCTCACGGTGTTCACTGCTTTGGTGGCTACGCTGGGATTCCTACGCACACACAATTCGATATTCATTTTTTTAAACACAGATAAAACGCAAACAAACAAAAACATAACATGCTCGAGATTATTCTTTTCACTTGTGCATCTTAGTTCTTCAATCAAATCTACAATTAGCACACACACAAAGTAGCATCTCATGTTGCTTGGATAGCACTATAATAATTCAAAATCAAGCCCTAACAAATCTAAAGAAAAAAGAGAACACAACGAATTGTATTATACTTTGACTCACAGCCTTCACAGTGAAAAGACAACTTTTAAACAGTTCCTTTTCGAAAATGATTAAGAGCCACTCCAGTAAAATCAACATGGAGCTGAAGGTGCACCATTTTTTGGTTTTCATTAAAACTGGCTGATGTCTACAACGAGAGAAAATATATATTTAATATTTACATTTTCATTACATCACGAAAAACACTGTTCATTTGCAGAAATGAAGAGTCGTCACATTTGGAGATTTATTCAACTTCTTTGTGGTAAGCATTCAAGAAAAGCAATATACTGTAGGTTTTGTACAATAGCTAAAAGCACATGGGTTTTCAAGAGGTATTTATAATCAAATAGACATTCTTTTTTTTTTTTTGCTGTTGTAAGAATGACAGATGGACCCTCTCACTATTCAGATTAGCATTTTTCCTCAAATTTCTTACTTTTTTGTCAAACATGCCCAGCGGCACACCCGTAGCACAGTATCTCAGGGAGAAAGGAGGTTATGCATGTAGAATTTTTATATTCGTAAAAGTCCGTAGTGTAGACTTGAATTGGTATTACAATAAAAACATTACATAGTCTTTCACAAAATCACTCTTGTGTTTAACTAAGAAAATGTACTGCATTAGTATATCAGCTACACTTTGCATCGTCTCGAAACTTGCTGACAAATTTATTAACACAACTAGAACACATGACACACAATAACATTCCAGTATCTCTACATCCTTTTCAAAATTACTAAACAATAGCAGAAAATCACGTAGGTAAAACAAGGTCTACTTCACACAGACAACTTTCACAAATTATTTACGTAACACATTCAACTTTTGATACATGGTTTTTAATGTCAAGCACTTGGGGCTGGCCTGCATTATCTCTTTCTTTTTTTTTACGGATAAATGGTGGACTTATACTTGGAACAATACAGCAAATGATATGCTAATTTTTTAAACGGCAGATATGGTGGCAAGGAATAAATACAGGTGCCACGATTAATTAAAAAAGGCAAGTGTGTTATATTTTACCACTTCTAATAATTATCTTACAGGCTTATTAGTTAACCTGTACAAAATACACAACATCCTTTTCTACCCTAAAAAGAATAAATCACAGTTGCATATACACAAAAACCAACAGGGGTCGGTACTTACTGATTTTCGAGCGAAGTGGCCAAATCACTCAAAACGAGTCCGACCAAAAAGTGCTGTTGACGAAAGTCGAGAGACAGCTCTGCAAAAGCCATTCTATCTCCGCCGACCAATGTGGACACGAACGAAGACTGGCTGTTGGAAGAGACGACCGAAGGACTGGGCGAAGACGGTGCCGAGCTCGGGGTGAAAGGGGTGCCGAAAGGAAGGTTGAGGGCGACGAAGTGCTCGTGGCTACACAAGATGCGTACGAATTCCAGCTGAGGAGAAAGGAAATTACGTCGGATACGAGTCCCAACAGCGCTGTCGACATTCAAGAAACTATACTTTTCTTCCGAAACACGGTTTACGGAAAAGCGTACAGAGCTGCAACTCGGAAAGCTGTTTGGACTGCTATGGGAACCCGATTGCTCTCCCTCCAAATATCTAAAACAGGAAACACCTTTATATCCAAAGATCTTAATTTTTCAGTTTGTCTGTATTTAGTTTCCTGTGAAGAATTGAATGCTATTTTCAATTGTGCATGTATACGTGTTTCTCTGTTTTTACACGTATTACTGGAAGATGAACAGGCATTTCATTAAAAATTGTGTGTACAGAGTCATATTCTACACTACCGTTTGTTGAAAGTGGTACACCACTAAAGAGTGCACGTATAAGGTGTGTACCACTTTCAACAAACGGTAATGTATATTATAAGAAAATAAAACATCTTAACTGAAAGTCGTGTTATTGGTCGTGTTTCGTAGATCCATAATTGTTTATCTTGGTTTTAGTTCTTATGGAACTAATATTGTTTTCTGTTAAATCTATATTAAAACCTTATCCCCACAGTGATTTGTACTCGTTTGTACTTCCATTTCATAATTCTGGAGGCGTGCACAGAACTGTATAATCATATTCACCATCCATTATGTATTTTCAATTATAAATTGTTGTTTACAACTAGTAATTGTGCACAAAGTTGTGGGCAAACATACACCTCTCTTTCCTTTCTCTCAACAAAGATACAGATTTTTTTCATTTTCATTTAGCCAAGTTTCTGTTNTCAAACTCAGTCTATATGAGTTTCTGATTCTAGTATTAAACTTGATAGTTTATCATAGGCCCTTTTAAAGCTTCTGGTGTCCACCTAGGACGAACATTCTGTGATGGGTTTGATTACTTTAATAATGCCTACATTTTGATTATCTAGTCTAAATTAATGTATTTGGTTTGCTCTGTTTGTTCGATAATGGACCTAATATAATGTTCAGATTCCAGAATTACAATTCTAATTGGCAAATATAGATGTTGTTAAATGACTGTATGGTAACTACAATTTTAAATTTCAAACTGTTTANTTTCTGTTTCCCAAAACTGTTTTTGTTGCTAGTACTAGAGAGATTCTGAGCACACAAAAATGGCTAAGTTAAAAGGATCGAGTAGTTACGTCTAGCAGTTAAAAGAGTAAAATGCAACCGTCACTACTTCTGTACTGTTATATTCGTCGAAAAATGAACACTAGAAGAAGTCGCTTTTTGAATTTCTGCAAAGCATTAAATGTACCATTATCCTAACAACATTCCATCAATTAAAAAGAAGTACTACACTCACATTAACTTCACTTACCTTTAGATTGATGAGAGCTGCAGAATCAGGAAGAGAAGAAATCTTTGCCGACACCTGCTTATAATAAGTCTTGACGAGGGTGAAGACAAAACCTCTGTCCATTACCGAGAGAAGGTCGTACATGAAAAAGGCCAAGCTGCTGTTCAAGTTGTGAGTAAGCTGGAAAAAATAACACAACACAATGTTTAGAAAACTGGCACTATGCCAAACGGGAACACCAAAAACAATTTTTCAATTTGAGCCCCACTGTTTCAACACACTTCAACACAAACTTGATCTGTACTCAGGTTACAACAAAATAAAATATACCATTATTATTTTACAACTTCAATTAGTATATACATATATAAATAATAATAAAAAAACATCAATATAAGCAGCCTTCACAACAAAAGTTAATGGTGCTGTACTAGTACTCAAAATGAACACCAATAGACTACTCATTAAAAATTGCTTTGCTCAAATTCTGACTAAAATTTAACGGCTTGCAAAAATCAAACTGAGATACCCTGGCAAAATCAGAAAATCCAGCCTTGTGTGGGAATCAAACACAAAATTTGATGTGAGCATTAACAAACTATCTATTCTTCTACAATTGAAATTAACATATATCATTCACTGCAATTTACAATGGATAAATTTAGCCTGCTGGAATAATTAATGAGCATTCTTGGGAAAGTAACGATGCCGTCCTTGTTACACTGCCTCACCTTTGGATCTTCATTATACCGCGATATAATTTCGGACGTCGACGTCGTGACCAAAGTGGTTACGTCGTCGGTAAACTGCTCCGTGAAACGGAGTTTCCTCGGTGAGTCTAGCTGCTGGGTGTTGTCCAAATGTTCTACCATGCTCTTCACGATGAGTTCGAAGAAAAACCTGAAACGACAAAAACAGACATCGCATTAACTAATGAAACGAAAATCCTAAAAACAATTATTAAAATGATAAAAAAGACAATTTACCTTGTTCCTTGTAGTTTAGTAGATTCACGATATTTCGTCTAGTAACTCCTTCTAGACATATTCAGGTGTTGACATTTCATTTCATTTCATGACCTTAACTTGTTCGCCGTGGCTGAGCTGGAATACGCCGGCTGAGGAACTGTCATGTTGCAATTAAAAAGGTTAAAAACAACACGTCACAAACTTATTAAAACTTAATGCAGCATTAAGGGGCCCCTTAAGTTTTAACAAGTTTGTGACGTGTCGTTTTTAACCTTTTTAATTGCAACATGACAGTTCCTCAGCCGGCATATTCCAGCTCAGCCACGGCGAACATACTAAGGTCATGAAATGAAATTTCATGACCTGAAGATGTCTAGAAGGAGTTACTAGACGAAATATCGTGAATCTACTACACTACAAGGAACAAGGTAAATTGTCTTTTTTATCATTTTAATAATGGAAGCCTGTTCCAGTTTCCAATGTAATTTAAAAAATCCTAAAAACAATTTTCTAAAGAGTACCACAATCTTAAATTTATTCTGGCATAAAATAATTTAGAGAAGTTCAGAATCAGCATCTAGGATTCAAAACGCACGACAGATGTGTTCAAGTAACGATCATAACACAGAGTGTAGGTACCTTTATGTTTACACTTAAGTGGTAATGGCTGCTAAACATTCCACTTTACTTTACCAGCAGCGACATCCAGTTCACTACCTGTAAAAAGGCACAAAACTATTTCTGCCATATAGCCCATGAATTTTAAATTTAAATTAATGTTCACCAAAAATAAATTTCCCCAAAATGAAATTAGTATGTACAATTAGTATTTTACCCACTCCAACGCATCGGAAGTCAAAGACGATCAAATGTCCACGTTACGGGACACACAGAGCAAATAGTGCCCCACAAAATACACATTTTCCCTCGTCTTGCTGAAACAGTTTTACCCTGATACGTGAGACTAAAACCAGGTGAAGGTTGGATGCTGGCCTTTTGATCACAATTACCTGCTGACAGAATCTGAGCAACAAAATAGTTCCCACAGAGGCGACATAATACCCAATTTTTTATTAAACTTGTGCTGCTCTCTTTAATTTCCAGTGAGTAAACTAAAAGAAGTGTGCAACTTAGATTTGTATCCTGGTCCTTTAACAATAAGGCTGAAGCACAGTTAACTAAATAATAAACATGGCCAGCATTTGTCACAATGCAATTTTTTATTATATTTCTGATTTGTATTATTTTATGAGGACTGTTTCCAGTATAACAGGCATTACAGTCTCTCTCGATTTTGAATAAAAAAACTCTCAACACAACGAAGTGGTAAGTAATTTTTTCCAAATTCATTAAGTGTGATTGGTCTGAAACCTGCATTTGCTGCTGTCTGCTTTCATAATTTCATTCCAATATAGGAACAATCCTATTAACAAGACTGCGAACAGGTATGAATGGAACAAAGGCCTGGTCCTTTAACTGAAAGCAGCTGTAAATAAAAAGGGCCGTATACAATTTAATGCAAGGCAAGAATTGTGTAACTACTAATTATGCATGTATACTACGTTATAAAAACAAAGATTTTTCTCTGCTTCCCTATACGTTCACACTCTGCTTTTAATTTACATTTCTAATTATAAAACCTTAAATGTTCGTAATTCTACTGTAATTATTTCAGTATTCCTTTCTAGTAATAATTCCTGGTAATTGTCGAGTCGGGGAGATTGAGAATTCTGTCATGCCTCTGTACTGACAATCATCCCAATACCATGAACCATCTGATCCACCCACATTTAGAAAGTGGTAATCCATTTACCCAGTCAGTGCTCATGCCATCTAGCCACACAAGACAAAGCTTCAATTATTCTGTGAAATACATGCCAGGAAGAGGAAGGTGCTTTCAGATGCTAGTGCACTGTCTTTAAGTATAGGTTAACTGAAACAGTACTAATTTAACATGGTTACAACTCTTCGGTGGATTCACGGTTTACAATAGCTCTAGCTTTAACGTCTATGCGTTATACTTCAATCAACACAGGATATGTGACTGCACACGTTTATATTCGTGCAATTCCAGTTTGAATCATGCTGGGAAAAGGACAAGAAGTGTGCATTAACTGTGTAACTAACCTCCCTAAATGTAATTTTACAATCTCACCTTCTGAAGCAACTTGCTGAAAAACTTCTCCAATCTCTGTATTCTCCATCAACTGCACCAAACAGCCATTACTTTGTGCTGCTCTGCATTTTATGGTCTAAATAAGTCTAGTTCATCCACAAAACATGACGTGGACAGTCGTATAACGGTCGACGTGCAAATCGAAGGAAACGTAGTCGACACGAGAATTCCACGAAAAATCATTACTAACGAGTGCACTGCGTCGTTTATAATTATTGACTATGTCTAATGTTGTTCTTCTTTGAACTTTCCTGTGTTCTCTTAAAGGCAGGTGATTTCAAAACCCATGCTGGTGTTAATCATAAAAACTTTAGGAATCAAGACGATCCATCAGAAAACTAACATTGCAGTTGTAAAGTTTGCTCGTCGGTGGCGCTGTCAGTACGCTGTTTGAACTTCCCACCACCACACTGTGGCGTTTCAAGTGTGCATGCATAGATGTAGTGTTATTCGTAAACAAATACAGGTGCGGCTAAAGCAGTCTCAAGTTTTTGTTTGAGTGGACCAGTCGAAGAGCTAAAAGTTGTTGTTTTCGGAGTTTTCACGAGAAATTTTTTGTAATAAAGGCTCCGAGACCCGAGCTACTGTTAGAAATGTGGGCTGTAATTTTGGCTCTTCACAGGGCATGGCTAACCATTTGAAAAGT
>KZ876669.1:8141-18384 GCA_003456935.1 Machilis hrabei
AATAGTGAGTACTGGATATGTAAACCGGCTCGAATGACCCATGTGTGTCGAGTAGCCGTAAAACCTCACATCATCATCATCATCTTTTTTGTATTGCTGAAGGGGTCGCTATAGGGTTATAAAAAGAGTATTTAATAAGTTCTACATCTGCATCATACCCTGCAATCAACCTAGAAGGTACTTGGCAGGGGGTGCACGAGGCACCAGAAGTTATTATTTACGTCCTAAACGGTTCCAATCTCGAATCGACCTCGGAAAGAATGACCAAAAATACGCATTAGATTTACAGCTGATTTCCCTTAACTTATCTTCACGATCGCGACTACCAGGTTTTAAAACCATGCTTACATTTAACTGTGACTGAGTGGAGTTTAGGTGCTCCAATCTCTTAATTCTGCTTTTTTCACGCTTCTCATCAAGAGAGTCCCAGCCCAACTCGCCTAACATCTCCGTTACGCTATCTGTCGTACCATNACGACCCAAAACAAATATAGCCGCCTTACGTTGAACTGATTGAACAATATTTTGTAAACCCACCTCATACGGGTTCCAAACACAACTACAATATTGGATAATTGAAAGGGAAGCACCAATGTGTTATATACAAGTTGCTTAACGTGCTGTGGACATCGAAACCATATTCTCTGGCCAAAACGAAGATTACGTAGTGATTTTTCTACATCGTAGCTTACCTGTGAATTCCATGAAAGATCACTACTAAAAATAACGCCAAGATATTTATACTCATGTACAACATTTAACATTCTCCCATTAAGTGTATAGTTACAAATGCTTTGTTGACGTTAAATAATTTCGGCAAGTTGTAAACACAAATATAGGAAACGCCATTTCTTTACCGTTTTCTTTGTGTTCTTTCGTATTTGAGGAAGGATCTCAAGTTGCCTGTTAGAAACTGCTGATGGCAGAGAGATTTGGAGGGACGTCAGAGCGGCTATATTATTTATCAAAACGAACTTGGTTTGGCACGTGCAAATAACAAAATATAGACTTATATAATGAACTGCTGGTAATTAATTAGTAACGAAGAAGTGGAAGAAGTAATGACTATAATAATCGCCGGACTATTTTCTCAAGCGTAGCGATACGACGTAAAGCGTCTATCAGTAGCTGGAAGCAGTCGAGGAGGTTTTACGAAGTCAACAATGGAAGCTGACGATGACAGTACGAGTGACTAAAGTTTTATGTGTGAAAAATTAAAGTCCTGTTGGATCTGTCGAGTATGGCAGACGTAGCGCTTTCATTAGCCTTAAGCCTAACATTTCATTTTACTGCAATAGCCGAGTTAGATCACAGTTGACCAGTTACAAGTTAATAACAGCATTATAGCCACGACTACGTACTAAATTAGGAATCAAGTGAAATTTAATATCAGACTTCACTGGTAAGATTGAACCATTTACCCAAGATCTCGAAGGGATTTAAAGTTTATAGATTTTTCTACGTATTTGAAGCAGTGTGTGTTATAAAATCAAGTTCAGGCCTGTATAACATAAATTCCATGCATGGTAACGTTACAGTGTCCTAGAATAAGTAGTGGTTAAAAGCCCTATGTTACCCGTGGACAAAAAAAAAATTGAAGGTTTTGGATGAAAAAATTGATAAACACGCGATGGTAGGTGCTGATTCTGAACATATTTCATCATAATATCTGACTCTGTCCATATGTCATCACATTCCTTCATGAAATTGTTATATTTCAATATTCGAATGNCTTTTGTATAAAATAAGGTTAACGCTGAATGTAAACACGTACTTTTATGTGACAAAAAATGGTGATTAAATACGTAATTACGAGGTGAAACTTATTTTTTAAGAATAAACAGACCCCGATATTGAAATATGTACAAAAATTGATTATAGATGGCAGAACCTTCCATTGCGAGTTTTATCACTTTNGGATTCTGCATAGCGACAAAAATTAATTTGAGGTTTGCATACTACTTATTCTAGACCACTATAGTAATGTCAAACTTTATTTAATACAAATGTACTTTGAATGTTTGAAGGGTTTGAAACTTTGTTGTAAATGTGGGTGGGTATGTATTTTTTTTGTTTGGTTTTTGTTGATTTGTTGTAAAGGTTAGAATAAAAGCGCAGTTTTCATGAACCGAATTCCCCGTATATTTTGGCTTTGTTGTAGGGTTTTGTGTATAATTGCCACGGGTCGTGGCAGTATATTAATCGCCATGTAGTGTTATACGCTTTTAGTAAAATAAAAATTATTTTCTCGTTTCAGTACATCATGATGATCAGGAAATAATTGAACTTGTTCCTAACATCATTCTTAATCCTGGCTACGAAATCGAAACCCTGGAGCGCATGGAACCGGACGAGAACTCGAACGACCAAACGACACTCAGAATCAACAACAATACGGTGATACAGCCTGCAAGAGTTTGATGCCGAGGAGGAGGAGATTTCGATAACATTCAGGCTGGAGCCGGCCTTTGGCCTGTGTTTCTTTCACATGCAGTAAGCGTCAAAGTATGGCAGCATAGAATNGCATTTGTTGTATCGCAACTTGCGTGTAGTAAGGCGAGATTCATCACCGTTCGATGTGACGATATTTGCAATTGCTAGGTTCTCCAGCACTGCTTTTTTTAATTTTGTAACATACGGCATCATTGTATTAAGACTGAGTGAATTTTGCAAACTAGAACTCGTGAACACTTGGCGTGTAGAACGGAGTGATGATAGCTGCGGGGCTTCGAAACCCGTACTTGCCAGTGATAATTGTTGTAGGATTTCCAATGTTTTACGGTGGATTAGTACAGATTTCAGAATGAGTTTGGAGGTGTAATGATTTACCACCTGTTAGCTTTGCAAGTGTAATACTCAATAAGAAGACATGTAGTGTTTCACCACGTTCTGTACATGTAACTCTAGTTGAAGACTACAACAATTGTGATCGCTTTTTTGCCAAAGATAAAAAATTAAGGGAAATGCATCAGATCATATTTTTTTATTGGTTTTAACGTATTTCAGATCTGAAAAGTGTTGATGTCACACAAGTGTGTTTGATTTGCTAATTGTTAATAATAATACTGCCAAATTTGAAACTGAGGTTGTGTAAATAAGCAATGGATCTTGAATTTGTATGCATTCAAGATTTGTAAGTTAAAAGAAATGCCAAATTTTTTAGGTCTACCTTAACGGTGTATTTTGAAAGAGCAACTGTAGGATTTGGGTGTTTCACTGTTTTATAGGTTGATAGTTATTATGTATTTTATTTTGGTGACTAATTGTGTGTGTTTTTGGTGCTTTGTTTGGTGTTGAATGTACTAGGCACATTCAGAAACTTTTTTTTTTTAATATATATTTTATTTTCATCAAATTCTACATACCTTAAACTACATTTGTACGTAGTCGCCGCTAATAATGTGACGTTTATCACAGCAAGGCAAAAAGTGTTGTATACTCATAGAATTGGGCCACTTGGGACTTCAGCCACCTCTGCTTCCGTTGTCAGCTCATCGTCGTCNTTGAACCACTTCAAGTGAAGAAAAAGATGAAAAACACTGGGGTCTTAGTCAGGGCTGTACGGAGGATAGTCAAGCTGTTCCCATTCAAATGAATCGGACAGATCTCGCCCTTTATTGAACTGCCTAACCCACTTGTACACCGTTTTCTCACTCATCGCGTTTTGTCCGTAAATCTTGTAGCTCTGGTGATTAACTTCTCATTAAGTAAAATATGCATCATAATATTTAGCTGAATTGTATATTACGCAAAACGCTAAAAGTTATTATTTCACCAAATCGGAAGATGGATTCCGTTTCTTTGGAGCCGAAGATTAGTTGTTGTTTTTTTTATTTGAAACCGTCGGCATGTTCTTGTGGTAAATATGTAAATGATAAAAAAGTTTGTCACTGGTATTGTTTACAGTATTTAAAAAGATAAAAAGATTGGTTGTATCTCCAATCATTTCAGTTACCATTCACCTAATCTCTTCATCGGATGTAAAAACAGCACGAGTCAAAATGAAAGTATTAAAGNTAGTCTGTTTTTATAAAATAAGGCCCCTAAACTCTACCATCTTTAAGATAGCACCTACAAGTTGGCGTAATAAAAGAGTGCTGATCGGGAAGTCGCAGGGCAACTTCTTTCCATGAGTATAAAGAATTATCCACCAAGTCTGCCAACCGACCATACCTTCTCTCATACCAAAAATCGTGGATCCTATTCCCGTACGGATGGGTGTTGTAAATGTCCTTCATGTCAGCATGTGTGATGTCCATTATCACCATTACTCAAAATTAACATATTTGTTCATTATCCTGTATCAGTAGGATATTAAAAATGATGTATCGCCATACAAGTCTGCCTGTGAAGTAGTACTTACTAAGGCATGATCGTTGGCATTTTCCTGGAGGGACACTAAAAGTGGAATCCCATTGATAAGTGTTATGTATAAGGAATCCATCCACGGCTACAAGTTAAGTAAGTGACAAAATTTAATCCTCCTTAAGTGCTATTACACAGTGGATGCAGTTTCCATTATACCTTTGCTGTAAAAAAAAACGTGGAATCATAAAACCAAATGATGTTATAAGAAGAATTCAGCTGTCTGTCACATTATTCTTGTAGATGGCTATTTCACTTTCTAGAAGATACGATACATTCCTCGAAACAAATAGAAGTTGTACCACAGCGTTATATTTGTGTTAGGATGCTGTTGTGTTNGAGGTTTTATACTTTAAAGGTCTGTTGCCTCACATCCACTCCCCAGAAAAACTTACTCATATAAATACTTNCATGCAAATTCTGCCCATTTTATGTCTGATGAACAGTACTGTGTTTTGATACGAAGTTGAAAGCGAGACCTATGTTTTAGTACATACTATCCCTTCAGTGAGTCGGTGACTTCATAAACTTATTTACAGTTTGGCATTTATTACGAATCTGGTTTAATAATTTCAGTAGTGACTAGTGTGTTATTTATTGGTTTAAGAAACAGAAACTTTGTAAATTGACATGAGGATCGTTGATCAACTACAAATGGACTGAGATTATAGTGTTGACTACTGTAAATATGATTATAATCAAAGACATGACAGGCCTAGTCTACTAAATAAAAACGCCGTTCATTACAGAGTGACAAAAATTCAGACTCAAAATGAGTTTAGCGTAATATAATGCTAACTGGGAAAGTCGACTAGTGAAAATGATGCAAGAATCCAGGAAAAACGTTAAAAAAAGGCCCAAACTTGAAAAGTAAAAAAAAAAACATTTGCAAAATATCTTCAAGTGGCAAGACATTAAAGAAAGAGTGGCCTGACACAGGCATGTGCCTAGTTCGGTCATATAATTTCAAATATATGCGCGTGATGCGAATCAAAGGTTTAGTGAGATAATGCCATTCAGAACAGGCATACATGCAAATAAAAAATAGAGGCTCAAATACGAACNATGGATTTGGCAGAAACAAACGTAAAACAAATTAAGTTTCAAAGCATTGTTATGGGCAGTTGGAAAAGTTAAAGAAAATGTATAAATACTCATACAAGTCGGTAATCAGTGAAGTATGAAACATGCATGTTGTTGAATCGCGTGATCTGTTGGAAGCAGCTCATGCTCGTAATTGGTATAAACAGGCATTTTGTAATGTGGTGTTGCACTGTAAACACGAACTGCGTACTGAGGAGGGCATTAATTTGAATGTAAGAATGTAATGTGATAACGCATGTTTTGTGTTCAGACTGCAGAATTGGCAGCAAATTTGGTGTCTGAAAAGTTTATTGTGAAACTAAATGTATCTATAAAAAAAATTACAACCAAACTCGCATTGACAACTTGGAAAAAATTGTTACATTTTGAAATATTTTTTTTTATGAAATACTATTATTTTGTGCTTTTTTTAAAATACTCAATATTGGCCAGCTACAATGTAAACAAAGCCTGGCACTCCTTTTATAGACGTTAATGAAGTTCTAGTGTAATCTTTTTTGTAAGTTTTTATCACATTTTTAAGGATTGTCATTTATCACTGTTTTTTATATATTTTGTATTGGTTTGTATTCTACATATGGGCCAAAATATTGGTTAAAATCAGTTATTTGTGCATTTATTTTTCAGTAACTTGGCATTTTTAATGTGGTGCAATGTCAGTAATTTTTATACGAAAAATCACTTTTCCATTGATAAAGTTCAGATAAATACAATGCTAGTATTTTTTAGAAGCTAGTTAGCACAGGGATGTGATCTGAAAGATATTATAAGCTAAAATAGCACACTGTTTATCATCGAATTGTGTTGGTCAGCATTTGACATGCATGTTTTGTATGTTTCGTGCATTCCAAACAGCAGCTTNGTAAGTTGGCGTATATTCAAAGTAAAACTATAATATTAGTTTCTGTTTTTTAAAACCAAATTTTGTCATTATTGTGCACATTAATGTTTTGTTAATGATTAACAATAAACATCTGTGTAAGGTTAAACTTGAGATTCTCGTTGCTTTGATTATGTAAAAAATGGGCATTATTTTTACTTAAGAATCAAATTGTTACATGTTTTAGTTTTATTGGCTCTGTGTGTATTAATGTGGTTAAAGATAATTTATTCGACATAAAAATAGTTTGTATTAAAATAAGTTTGAGGTAAAAGTAATTTTTAATTAGGTTTGACAAGCCCCATCATTTGTTGACTGTAGTTTAAAACATGTGAATCAAATAGCTATTACTTAAGTGATAGAGGAAACATGAGGAAATACATATTATTTTGGTTCAAAAAATATTTCCATATACAAAAGTTGTTCGGAAAGTAATTGCTGATCGGCCAAATAAAAAAAATACTACTCTAAAACTATTTTCTTATAGCCAAAACTCAACTGTTACATTAGTTGAGGTCATTGTCATTTGTAAAGTTACAAAGTCGGGAAGCTTTTGAGGTGGAGAAACAAATGATAGTTGCTGTGAGCGACCATTATTTGTTTCTTCACATTAAAACTTTTGGGCAACTTTCAGGGGTGACTGACTGTGTAGAAAAGTAACCTAATGTAATAGTTAAGTTTGTGCTATAACCTACTTACTTTTTTTTTGTTAAAAATTGTATTTGTTTAGAATACAAAATTACTTCCATTATTTTTTACTCAAATATCCAAGCAATTGCTTAGTATTCCAATGCAGCAGTTGGAAGCATAATTCACAAAATAATACAAACATTAGAATGAGAAGCTGTGTGACAGTTGTTATGTGTAAATATGCCCTTAACCCTTTGGAACCATCGACTGCTTAAATATTAATAAAAATAAGTTAAAACCAATCTCTATTGTCTAATGTGAATGGAAGCAGTGTGTTTACTTAACATAAGTTTAGATTGTGAGCTGGTTCTATGATTAAGATATATGCAGTAAATAGCACTGATATTTTGCTAGTTTAAACACAAAGCAAGAACCACAAAACATGTGAAAACTGTTAGTTTCTTGTCCTCGAAGACTTAAAAAACAAACTGCGTGGACCACAAGGGATCTCAACCGATTAAGTGATTATAAATAACCAAACAGGAATGTTTCAGGGTATTTTTTTATGTTTGTTAAGTTGGACAATAAAAAGCAGTGGTGTTGTGCAATGCTTTCAAGACAATCAAGTACTGCAATTAGAAGGACTTGTTTGTTTGTTTGTTTGTCAGTGCTGCTTAGTCATAGATAACTGTCAGATTATAGATAGTTAGCAGCAGTGTCACCAACAGGTAGTTGCTAGTGACAGATGTACAGTTTTCTGATGAAAATTCATACACAGGTTACTTCCAAAATGATCATTGTGTGATTGTGCCTAATGTGCACATTATTTTTTATTGTAAATGTTTGCTATGCCCAAAGAAGAGAACGCACATGTTTCCTCCACCCTATGCATTGTTTAATGTTAGCCCTCCTATCTCCAGTAATATGCCACGCATTGTTTACAGCTTAAAGTTTAATTTACTGTTTTTCTTCTGTTTTCTGTTGCATTATTTTTAATACTACAAAATGCATAGTTGTTAGTCTTGCATTCAGTAAGAATGGGTTTATGCGGAGTAATTATAAAGTCCGTGAAAGATTTTAAAAAGTCTGTATAAATAAACGGTTCAAAAATGTAATAAATGACCAAGTGAAAGACAAATTCTCCGAGGATTTTTTACAGTCCTTGTGTGTTCAATAAGTCCACCCTTTGTCGCACGGCACACATCTAGTCTGTAATCCATTTCTGCCCACACCCGACCCAGCATATCAGGAGTGAATGTGCAAATGGCAGCGGTCATTCGGTGTTGCAGATCATTGAGGTCCTATGGTAGGGGTGGAACATAGACGTGATCCTTGCCGTAACCCCACAAGAAGAAATCGCATGGGGTCAAGTCCGGTGACCTTGGTGGTCAGCAGAGCAGCGCCTGGACAGTGGCTGCCACACGGCCAATCCANTGACGCAGCAGTTCCTGGTTGAAATAGCCACGTACAAGTTGGTGGAAATGCGGAGGAGTGCCATCTTGCTGGAATATGAAATCCTCGCTATCGCTTTCCAGTTGTGGCATGAGCCACAATTGCAGCATGTCGAGATAGTTCATGCAAGTGATAGTCGCCTCAGCGAAGAAGAAGGGGCTATAAATCATCTTGTTGGATATGGCACAGAACACGTTACAATTTCCTGTACCACTTCATTATGCTGTTGTATACTGGTTGATTCTTCCGGTACTTTGCACAGAAAACTCGTTGCACACTCACAATCGACTGGCTGCGAGTAAACTAAGCACGCAAAACGCTTTCTCCGCCTGGTTAGCCGCCATTACTGCATCTGTGGCACCCCTTATGCAGTGGCGCCTGTGTCGGCTGCTTTCACAACTACTACGCCGGTGCCATGCCCAAACAAATCTCGGAGAGTTTGTCTTTCACTTGGTGTATGATTTATTACATGTTTCTGAACCGTATAATTATGCAGATTTTTTAAATCTTTCATGGACTTTATAATTACCCTGTAGAAAACGCTAATGGATATGAGGACAGAAAGAAGTTTGACTGTGTGAATAACACTGCCAAGGTTTATAGAACTCTAGCGGTAATGCAAACGGAGATGATTTAATAAGTTGTGAACTTCAAACTCTTTGTAAGTTTCTTTCCGTTCACGGTGAATGTTGATTTTCGCCCTTTTTTCCCCCCAAATGATACGTTTCTATAAACGGGGGTGATTTTTTTTAAATCCGTTAGTATTGTCCATCTGCACACCTATCCCCTAACTACCTCTGTTGTTGCTGCAGTTTCTTGCCAAAATCTACCCGTTGGCATTGTACTAAAAATATCTGCCATCAATGACAATNTTTGTTTTAAAGTTTATGTGCCTGTATATAATATGCCTTTTCATCAGAGCCAAATTGTCTTTGTAGTATAAAACGGTTTTAAACAGCAGTGTGTGATGCATTGTAATGCCTTGATATTAATATATATGATATATATTACATATAACTTTAATGACCTGTGAACTGGTTTAATGATCTGATTTAGGGTGTGATCATCATTCATCACAAAGAAGATAAATGTGTTTGTTTACAAGTAATCGTGGTTGTGAATTTTAATGTAAAAATATTTTAATAAAACTGTCGGTCTGGACAAAAAACTGGAGTAGCACATTGGGAAGCCAGTGCACAGAACACGTTGAATCGTTTTGGTTTACTTACTCGGATAACATCGGTGCTGATGCCAAAGTTCGGTTGAATGAATATTTTGTGGTTGTGCACAATCAGGGCAGAAGTCCTGATATGGTTGTGTTGTAGTTTTATCCATGGCAGTGCCTTACCTTGAGTTTTGTATGTGCTCACTGAAAGAAGGTGGCATTATTTGTGACGGTAGTGCACGCGATCAAATGAGTGGATTGAAAACGGACGTTCGTTCACTAAAAACTAAAAACTGGTAGTTGCTTTACATCTAAATTATTGTTGTTTGTGTTGCGTCAATATACTTCAGCTTAAGGTTTCCTCACATGATTGAAAATGAATGAGAAAATAAGACATAAATGTCAGTGACTTGGGAGCGTGAAAGCATAGATAAAAAGATAGTATCACAATCTTCAGTCAGCTCAGCGTAAGGCAGCTAGATTTGTTTTGGGTCGTTATGGTAGGACAGATAGCGTAACGGAGATGTTAGGCGAGTTGGGCTGGGAATATCTTAATGTGAAGTGTGAAAAAAGCAGAATTAAGAGATTGGAGCAACTAAACTCCACTCAGTCGCAGTTAAATGTAAGCAAGGTTTTAAAACCTGCAA
>KZ876678.1:10512-25538 GCA_003456935.1 Machilis hrabei
GTGATTTCCCTATGGCCTTGTTTGTCACCTACCCTGTTTCTGCAGTTGCTCTGCCTCTCAGCATGTACCTGCAAACTGAAAATATTGATCTCAAGCTTGCAGTTGATTTGGCAACAAATACCAAAGCTTCCCTTGAAGATAAGCAGCAAAATGCAGAGGCTGGTTTTGCTCAAATCTTCCAAAATGTAACACAGATCTGCATGAAATTTGATGTAGTAATTTGTGTGCTGCAACTTGCATGTCGTTAAATCCATAGGTCAAACGTGCCAGCTGAAACTTCAGTGGAGTATTTCAGACAATCAATTTGCATCCCCTTTCTGGACGAGACTATTGCTACTACTGATGTAAAAGTTTGTATCACACAGCAACCTACTGAAACGGTTTCAGTCTCTTAATTCGCCCCCAAAGAGCTGGAACAGAAATGGGGGATGACGTCGCTGTGGCACTGATGTCCCTGGCAAGTTACAATGTGCTCCCTAATAACATCAAGGGTGAGGTGCTACTGTGGATGTAGTCTGTAAGAGGCCTTATTAAGTGTCCACNTGATGCCTTGAAGCATGGAAAGTCTGCAATGACAATTTGTTTCCTACAATATACAGCCTCCTCACAGTAATGGCCACACTACCAAGGTCATTTACACCGTTAAAGTAATTTAAGTACCACCACCTTTTTAGCTCCACAGGTGAGGAATGTTTGAACAGACTGGCTTTAGTGTTCATCCATGAAGACGGATACATCCACTGAAGCAGTCCTTGACGTCACGGCTACAAAACCGTATCAGACTGCGGAGAAACTGCTGAAGGATTTGTAAATGCACGTGTACAATAAAAAAAGTGTACAAAAAAAAAGTGTGTATATAATGTTCTAAATAAAACGGTTCATTGAAAATAGGGGAAAAAATTGTCTATACAAATCTCCCCCATAAACAATTTCTAGTTAAATAACTGCTAAATCGTCAAACTTTATGCAAGATCTTGCTTTAAGAAATGTCAATGCCTTAAATTTCAACTTGTCCTATGATTTTCTTTNTAATTTTCAAAAGACTTAGAACTCTCTGACAAATTGTCACAAAAATTTCATGTTCAATGCCTTTACTACAAGGCATATTTAAATTTAAGTACTGACCATTTTGACAATTTAGTTCCCCTTTATTGTAAAATGGCAGCTCTTCACTAACTATTTTGCAGAGCATTCAGTGATGCTCATTTCAAAATTTAACATCTGTTGTACCGACACATTTTCAAGGTGATATCAGTGTTGAAAAAGTGCCAAACAAGCCTCCACATAGAGAAACTACTTTTTAACAAAATGTGTTATTAATGAGAACTACATTTCTTTATGGTCAGTGTTGCCAAACTGTCGAAAATAGACCATAAGCTGAATGTACTTGGAAGTTTGTCACCATGCAGACTTCAGAAAAGTGTCCAACTTTATACAATAATACTCCTTCAAGGTCAGAACGGTGTTGTTCATACAGGTGCAGCCCAATGGCAAGAAAAAAAAGCAATATTTGATCTTAATCATGCATCTCAATTTCTGATAAAGCGAATAAACCTCCTGGGTTTAGATACTTTTTGTCATTTATTAAAAATACAATTTGGACCTTTGCCTTTCATCAGCTTTAATGTTAGTTAAAAAGTTCAAACCACACAAATATCTCGCTTCAAATACTTTGATAACATTAAAACTTCTAAACAATTTTAATTTGAAATTACAAAGTTTATCTGGAAGCCAAGAGACCTGAGAAACAATCACACTCTGAAAAAAATCCTTTACAAGATCTGTGCAAACCAATTATGGAGAACTTTCCCATTTGCCATCTAATGGAGGCACCTGAGCAGACAATGTAGAACAGTGCACTTCTGCAAAAAACATAGCTTAAAGAGAGAGTTTTGTTTGGAAAAAGAGCCAATAATGGACAACTCCATGTCCCAGCAACTATTTAAATGTTAATGGGCTCTGACAAATTTATTAGGTTTCTTACCTTTCATTATCGTTCTTAAACCANCACCTTACACAACAAGGGAAAGTTTTGCAGAATATTGCAAATTTTTTTTCAAAAATAGCAGAGAGCTACAAAAAGCTTTTAATAAATTTGACATTCAAACTCTCTCAGATTTAAAAAAACAAAACAATTATGACTACTTTCACCAGGTTCTGAATATTGCAGCTAGTCAAAGAACAAAGTTAAAACACTAGTATGTAGCTCATAAAAACAGCANAGACACTTATTTAAGAAGGTCGACAAAAGTAGCAGTACTAAATTGAAAGGTCTTTCTCAGACAATTATTGAATGAAAGGTGTTTAAATTTTATGAAGTAAATTTGTCCCCCTGTGAGGATCAAAGCAGGACCTGTGGTAATTGTACTCAAATTGTTAGATATGCTACAAGTATCAAGTTTCAGAGACCAAGTTCATGTTGGCAACTCGTCAGATAGCAATAGTTGAGGTCAGAATATTGTCTGTCTGAGACGGCAGATAAAACTAAAATGAGCTGGAGAATGTGTTCCACAAGTAGCAGTACTGTTTTTAAGATTTGAAAATTGACAACCTAAAAAAGCTTTTTAATCAAACCAATAATGAAGAACATTCTGAGCAATGCAAAACTAAAAAAAGCAAGTCCCCTCTGAGCTTTTGGCCTCCGTACAAACCTGGTTTGTGCCCTTCCTGTTCTTTTCAATAGCCCTTTCAAGGGAATGATGATTTCCCTTAATAACAGCCAAACTGAAACTGCCCCNCATGCAAACAACTTTTTTGACCCTTTTTCTTTTCTTTTTCTAATTTTAAGATAATCACGGTGTCAACCAACTTCTGGGACATACTCTACATTTGTATCAATATAGAAAAATATACCTTTTCATTTCACCCAAAACTGGATGAAAACAAATTATATAAAAAGTTCTGGTATGGAACATACGATGCAATGAAACCTGAATTTTACAATCCTGCATTTTCAGTTCTCTGGAAATTTAAATTCAAATGTCTAAATCCCAGNAAACACTTAGATAAATAATGAATTTCAACTAATATTCTTATTTTCTGAACTTCACGTTTCTTCAAACCTACGNTCACTCTTTGAGTCTAAAATATCATGTGATCACTTGCATTTAGAAGTGAGCAAACAATCTGACAATATGGGTAATGATTTTTATCTTTCTCTTTACGGTTTTCTCAAATGGCTTGTACCACAAATCTGAGAATGCTCATTTAGGTTTGTTGACTTACGAAGAGGCACTTCACCTCATTAGACTGAAACATTAAAGTGTTCTACTTACGTATTCCTCAGCAAGATTTTGGAGGTATTCTATAGCATCAGCAACACCATCATCAGCACCCATCACAACGACAAGGTTAGGATCTGGATCAGTTGAACGTGGGAATTTGATGTCGACTTTAAACTGCTCCATCAGACGACGAATGTTTCTTCCCCGAGCACCTATTAATCGTGGATGCACTCTACTGTCGATGGCTACTTCCTCTCTGACACGATCATTCTGCAAAGACAGTANGCTTATTGTAAATAGGCTATATCTCGTGTTACATGCACGTACAATCACACACAATGTCACACAAACCCCACTAACAAAATTTAAGTAAATGATTTTGATCACAAAATGTAAAAAGGAGCAAAGCAATTGTATCTGAACATTTAGAAAGGCTGTCTCTTTAAGGCAATCCGANTTATGCAATTAGCAATGAATTTCACCTTGGGTGGAGTTGAGATGGAAAGCAATAATATTGCTTAGTATCATTTGCTTACTTGTAATGATGTTGACACTGGGTGTCAACGACATGTGTTAATCGTCAGCAGTATTGCTGTTTATTGTATATACACTATAAAGCTCGAAGAAGAGGAGGGAGGAGGAGAGATGGGTATAGTGTTATGCTGTCACTATCGACAGGCTGTAGTTTATGCAGTGTGAGGAGCTATGAAAGGTAATTATGTCATTTCATATATTGTTTATATGTATTGTTGTTAGCAAGGATTATTTTTTTATTTATCTTTGATGTAATGTTTTGACAAGTAACTCAATTTCGTAATATATTTAATTAACTAAATTTGATGAATACTTAATTTCCATATTCCTAGATCTCTGACCTAGGAGACGCGTAAATGTCATATCACCCTTTTAAAGCCTTAAACGTTTCCTAACATATTTCGAGAAATATAAATTCTCTTAATCAGATGCAGAGAATGCATTTCTCTCAGAATGTAATGTTCAGTTAAAACTGCTGTGACTCCTTTTTCAAATTCTTATGATCATATACCACTATTGATCAATTAATTTACTTTGACCATCAAGAAACAACAATGAATAATTTAGATTTCTTCAGAAACTGGAGTAGGTAGGGCCCTAATTAGCAATTACGAGTAATAAAAAAAAAGTTTCTCATCTATCTCCTTCATTATGGGAGCCATACATGCTCAAAGATTTAAGGCGACTCCTTTAGCTTTGGCACATGTTGACGCCTTATTACGCTAATTATAAAATGAGGGGTACCCACATTAAAAACAAGCTAATGGCATCAGATCAACTCATGTAAACCCCTATCACTCTACANCACACAGTCAACAGCAAACAAAGAATTTAGGTCAACAGATTGTTTTTAATACTGTGGCCTGAGTTTATATATAGAATAATGACTATAATTTGAACTACTGGTCAGGTATCATCAACACATATTGCAAGTAAACATGTCAGCCTGAAGATGGGAGTATTTTAGACTCCTGAAATACTGCTATTACTTAATGATGGAGTTCAGTAACAAACTTTTTTACATTACTTACTGCTGAACATGAAAACATTGTTGCAACGGATGTGCTTCACACTAAATCTGAACATACTGTTTTGTTTGCAGTTAGAACTACTAAATGCTAGTCCAACAATGTGGAGTCCATTTCAGAACATCTCTGTTACCCTTATTGAGTACAATTTCAACATACTTGCAAGATTTTTTAAACCATGCATAACACCAATAAATTGTCCCAAAACTGTTTCTGATACTGCAATCTGCCTTTTTTGTTCAAGAAAATATTTAACAATTACTGACTCCACAATTCTTAATCATACTACACACTCCTTTTTTTTTTCTTCTGAAGTACAGAACTTACCAGCTCATTCACAATTTTCATAATTGCTTCTTTGGCTGCAGATGTGCTGTCTTCATAGCCAGTGATAATGATCTTGTTTTCATCAGGATCACCTTTCTTGGGGAATGTTATCTGAACATTGTGATCTTCACGGATCTTGGAGATGACGGCACCTTTACGACCTATGATTTTTGGGTGGTGTTCGGGATCGACGTCGATCTGCAAGTAGAAAATATTCACGAATGCTGAAAGCAAGCTTACATGAGTAAATCTTAACTGAGCAAAACTTATAAGTTACTGACCACAAGTTCATGAGAACGAGCNATTCGGTCCTGGCGATCTGCCTCGAGCTGACCACATTTTTCTTCCAGGGCCTCGCGAGCACGTTCCACGTTGGCCGGAGTTCCCGAAACCTTTAACAAAATTAAATACAAATGACATTCAGCTATTAACTCCTAATGAATAACTTGACCGCTTCCAATCTATGCAGAATTTCAGCATTAAAATGTACCAACAACTTTTCTCATCTCACTAAAATAAACTCAATAGGAAATTGGACATATGTAACTGTTAAATTAGAAGCACACCTTAAATCTATCTGGCTCAACGAAGACCTAAATCACTGACAGTAACTACTTCAAATGAAAACAAAAATGCATAACAGCTCGTACTCCNGGCACTCAATCAAGTGTGCAGAAACATGTGGCTAGCTTTAANTACAATTTTGCTTTAATTGTTTTTCATATCCCTGAACCTGGGTTACACGAAACCAATTTTCAAAATACACCAACCTTTCTTGGTTAATTTAAAAGCACTAACGGCTATCAGTTCAAGAAAAAAATTACAAAGATATCTCTCAACTATGGACATAATAACATGATATCAGTGGTTTGGGCTAACAAGTCTTGAACAGAAACTTTAGCTGTATTTCAAAANAAAGGTGCTTAGGCAACATGTATAGAAATTAAAGAAGATAGTATGGCTTCACCACTATTAGCGTATCTTAGAAACATACTGAATAATGGATAGATGCCAAAGGAGAATGATATTTGGTTGTGANGTGAATAGNNTCANNCAGTGCAATTTATCAGTTTTATTGACAAAATCAGCAATNAAAATCTTGCAAAATGTCAAATCGATACAAAAACACCTTATGAAATAGAGTATGTGAAGATCTAGTTAAGTACGTGCAGTGTTTATTCTAACATGTGTAAATGTGTGTACCAGGTAAAGGCAACAGCCTTGCCAATTCTTGGCCAACACTTAATGCGCGTGAAATACCACTCGACAGGAAACATCAGCATGTGTTGTGCCCTTGATTAGCATTTCATAAATAAACCATCACATTTCATAAATAAACCATCATCATTTGCACATTATTTAGTTAATTCTAGCAACCTATCTCACCAATTTGTAAACTTAACGGAAGTTTTTATTATCAATGTAAATATATAAATAAAATGTAGTATTGCTACTGTAACCAAATACCGAAAAGGGAGGAACAATACAAAGCTAAAAGTTTACGGTAAAAAAAAATGTAGTTTTAAAACACTAATATCGAAGCAGTTCTCTCAAACCACTAACCTAAATGGGATACCATTGCTTCATAACTGCACTCACCTTAATAACATCCAACTTCTGATCAGCAGGAGGCAATGCAATATTCACATCATACTTCTCCATCATATCCCTCACTTCTTTTCCTTTCTGGCCTATGATGGAACGATGGAAGTCAAATGGCATGTCCACCTATAAACAAAGGCATACTTTAGAAGACTACTGCTCTATTTATAATCTCAACAGTAATATGTCAGTAGAATATTTACCTTAATAGTGACAGGAACTAAACCAAGAAGAGCTGCTTTGGCACCTTCACAGTTTTCAGGTTTACCAGAGATGCGAATTATGTCTGCCTGTTTTGGCTCCACATTCACATCGCCATTCATTTGCTCCTCCTCTCCAGCATAATTAGGTTCTTGATAAGAAAAAGGAAAGTGAATCAAACACAGGNATTGGATAACTGCACATTATACTGCCAATTCAAATAATTGCAAAGCTCAAAACAACATAGTNAATATTTTTCACAATCTATACCTATTCACAGAAGCTGNTTCACTTCAGTCTGATAGCAAACTTCTTAGAAAAGCCCCTTTTTTAATCCTGATTATGAAGCAATAAACCAATGAGCCTGTAGCTTAAGGCGCAATTTTCGAGTTGTGCAAGAAGCCACCGTAGGCAACCTCCCGTGATTTTCATAAAGGAAAAATGATGGCGATAACGCATGTTGTTACATAACTATGAACAGCGACGACCAGTGTCCACAGCTGCAGAGGTCACACAGAACTGGATCACTTTATGAAAAGTTTAAATCCATCACACACATCTATAGTGAGCCAACAACTTCTCTACGTACAGGGGTGTCAGAGGAAATGTCGCAAGCTTTCCAAAGTGACGAATGAATATGTAGATTGGGAATATTCACAAAATAAGCACATATTACACAAGTCTGGATTATTAATGTTCTTCAATTGCCAAATAAAACATCCAACACCAAAGCCCATGACAGAAAGTATACTTAAATTTAGTGACATCTCTAGCCTCCAATTTTGAAAACACAAACAGAAATTTATGATTTTTCTAAACCTCGCCTTTGCTTAATTTTCTGGACGATTATTATACATGGTGTTTAATGTCCTATCGCCACTAGACGTGTCATTTCAAGCCAATGAACAATGTTTATTTTTACCAGTGAAGATGAACGGACATGCCTCAGGCACAATTGGAACCCAAAACCGCTAATTTAGAGCTCTGAATACCAGCCACTAGACCAGACAAGTCAGCTTCCTTTTCTGGTTATTAATTCATTTAAATTCTGGTTTGTCTTGGGCATGTTGATTGCCAGTGAATAAAGTAGTAACATTAACTCTGGAAAACAAGAATGATTTAGAACTAAATAAATTTCTGTGGTCTAAATCTTGCAACTTTGTACATACATGCCATTGAACTTAATCTCTGGACCACGTGCTTCGAGTAGTTGTGTCGGGCACCGTTTTAAATTAGGTGCCAAATTCCGTAATAACCTGGTTTTCTCAAGACTATAATAAGAAAAGAATTTAACAGCAAGTTGGATAAGCAGTCCACGAAATCAGTTTTTTATGCCTCGAAAATGGTTCAAATTGTTCCAAAAGAACTAACTTCAATATAGCATATCTGCTGTTCTTACAACTCAGCACGAGATGTGGGGTCAGAGTTCCCAGTGCAATAAACCCCAGTTCAACAGACAGTATGTATGGTCAAGGTGAGGTGCATGTACAAAATNATCCAGTTGTTTTCAGGTCATATTTGAGAGCAGCTTAAATGAAACCCAAATGAAATTACTATACAAAGATTTTGGTCAGTGTGTAACCCAAGCCAAATCTATTTATATTAATTTAAGCTTTGAATCATGCCTCTGCCCAAAACAAATGTCATCTCCCTTATTTGTCTTTCAACTGCTATTGATCACAGGATAATGAACAAAACTTTGCACCCCTGGCAGGGGTACAGAAAAGACTACTTACAATTANAAACATTGATTATTGTAACCTACCTTGCATATCTCTGTCTGGGAACTTTATCTGAACATCAAAATCAGATGTTATGCCCTGCACTTTTGAGCCTTTAGCGCCCATCACAGTACGGTGGAACTTCTGAGGAATCACGCATTCAATGGTGACTATCTCTTCCTGAAATTAAATAAAAAAAATTGTATTTAACTTGCATAACATGCAACTCTGTGAAGCTTGGAGATTGCTAAACCAACACACATAACATTATACATGAATCATTTGTACTCTGGACATACCTACAATTACCCAGAATTCAACACTTAAGGCCATATGCACCAACGGTAGACTCGAAACACTCGCAAGTCGAGCCTTGGCTTAGCCCAAACCCGGGCTCGACTCGGTTGGGAGAACACTGTTGTCATGTTGTGGCAAAATCTGGTATTTGTACTAAAAAACCAACTCTTTTGGTAGCTCACTTAACTGTTGTTGGCAACAGTGTACAGCATTGACTCGAAGCTGCCATTACAGAAAAATCAGCTGTTAAGGTGGACGTGCGTTTACAGTTAAAAAAAAAAAAAAAAGGCTATTGTTGCAAATAGGACCAGACAAGAAGAATGCAGTAACAGTAATTAGGTGGGGAAACTTCACTGGGAAAAAATAACTAATTGTTCAGTGCTGTTTGTGAGAAATCTAGGACTACCAACCAGCTAAAAAGACTGTAGGCCTAGAAGAGCCTGCTAAAAATGAGAAGGTAGGTTTATATTTGTCATTTTCAGTTATTCTTCATTCTAATAATACCATAGCTTAATCCAGTGATATGTGGGAAAGCAATTAGCCTAATAACCTAAAGATGTTAGGCTATTTGCTGGGTAATTTGCACTATCAGGTAGGCACTCTGTCANCAGTTTTAAATAAAGGACATGGGTACTTTTGGTCATTGTTCCGTTACACATTGCCATATTTTAGGGGTCATTACAGAACGGAATGGCGTTACAAAAGGAAATGGAACTAAATGTGCCTATCTCTGGTAAATAGCCTACTTATTTTTAGACATGCAATTTTACTGAACCCAACCAAAGTATGAAAGTACTGTACAGTCCCTACTCCTCCCCCTACAGTGCAGCTTGATAGTGCAGTCCTCCCGTAGTTTAAAAAAAAATTGCAGAAAAGGTGTTACCAAAAACTTAACAGTATGCCTGACTCAGCTGACTATTCAGCAGGCCTGGCTGGCACTTAGCTGGTGTCCAGCAGGTCCAGATTGAAATTTAGCAGATACTTCGGACTGATTAAATACAGTACCAGTTTAGGCCTATTGATTGGTCAACAAGACCTATTTTATGATTGACTAATCTTTTTTTTACTTTAGGTGATATATATTTACAGAAGTCCATGTATTGGTTGCCTATCAAAAGACAATCAGCTGTCTTGCAGATTATTAACACCCAAGGCAGATATGCACTTACTGCAGGTTTATATTTTATTTGNATTTATTATTAGGCCTACTGACTTTATTCTTGTCTCATAATGTGAGATGTACGAGAGCAGTAGATTAGAACAGAGTACGGTATACACATCAAGGACTAGGCCTAACAGGCTTGGCTAGGGTGGCTGTTCAGTTTAGTAATATGCAAAAGGATAAGGTGTTTATTCAGTTTGGCACAGAATTCTGTATGAAGAAACAGAATATTTAATAAGGTATTATTAAATCCAAAACATCACAACCCTTCCCAAGCTCCATTAAGTCCATCCAACTATTTGTTGTGATTTGTACCATTGTATGGTCAGTGAATTGTCTACGACTATTTTTTATTTTGAAGGTAATTATAATTAGCAAAATAATATTTGTTACTCCAAATAGAATAGGTACTGCTTGAAAATGAGTAACCACCCTATTATCGCTTCCAAACCATTACAGGCCTTCCGAAAAGTTAAATAAAATTATATAAAAAGTGTTTGTGCTAGTTGTTATGGTTAGTTAATTATCTACNAATTACTGTTTATTTTTGGAGTTTAAATATCCTTGCAAATATTGTGTTTCTCCACATAGAATTCTGCCCCAATTTTAAAGCACCCTAGTTATTTCAAAATAAGTTATGTGTGGAAACCTGTGCTTAAATACTAGTGGAGTTAGACTGCTTGCATTATAATAAAACACCCACAATACAGATTTTATGGCAGTCACTAACAGGGACAGCATGAAGTGGGTAAAAATAGCATTTGAATGTATTTTTATGAAAACATCATCCAAGATTTTGGCATAGACTGTGGTTATGATCATCTCCAGGAGTAGGATCCTCTAAAATGTTCAATTAAATGCACACATGATGTAATGTTACTTTTTGAGCATTGGTGCAACACACTTCGTTCTGTGTATGCATGATACATCAAATAATGAGGAGATTAGAGTGATTTATTTTAGGCTACAATTAATAGTCCTCTTACAGGTATTCAACCTAAGCCAACAGCAGTTTTATACTAATTTATTTTAGCATACCGAGCTCTTGCCTAAGGCATGGGTGTTTATGATGCCTATTCACATTCATTAATCAAAATAGGCATATTGTTCGTCGTCATTAAATTACCGTCAAGTGTTGAAAAGAAGTAAAACACGACATCATCATTATCTAAGGTCCATTAGTCCTAAGCGTTGCTTACTTATAAGCTCTCTTTTGACATCACTTGACCACTCATCATATTCTTGCAAGTAAAAAAACTTTTTGTTATTATCTTTAGGTGCAGTCCACTACCAACTCATAACAGGACCAAGAACAGAATACATTTCTCATAAAGAAAAAGTGGTGGCAATTAGAAGCTGNAACAGACAGAGGATGGCACTTAGCTATTTCTCACTGGCAAACTGACGCATATTCTGATCGTCAAATACCCATAAAACGATTTTTCTTGATAAATAACAAAAAATACATAAATTAACCATTATCAAGTGGCTTAAACGGATTACTCTTGTTCCTCAAATGGAAGATAATTGTCAATATTTCCATCAATAAAGTCTAAAAAGTCAAAATTATCTAACCCAANCACCATGTTTATTGTCCCAACCGAGCCCGGGCTCGACTCGAAAGAGTTAAAAATGTGTTGGTGCATACCATTTTCGAGTAGAGACTGAATTGGAGCCAAAGCTCAGACTCGAAATGTGTTGGTGCACACGGCCTTAAGAGCCAAGCAAGCAACTAAAACCTGGTATAATAAAGTGTAAAGTCAAACAAAAACTACATTTAAATTCATGGCTTATTATTTAAGTGCAAGTTATTAACGTACATGTACCTCACAGTACATGNTAAAAGGGGAACATTCCTAGGTGGTAATAAAAAAATTATATTTTTTTACAGGGTTCAATAGAGTAACCCAAATGATGAATTTTTGCCAATAGGACCGGACCGTATGCCAATGGCCAACAGTTTAAGGTCAAAATTGTTTTGGAAGTTGTTGCACATACTTAAAACATTAAGTTAATATTACTTTGTTGATTTTCACAATACACGTACAAATCATAATTCAACCAAATGAAGTTATTGGCAAACGTGATAAACTTGCCAGAACAGTTTCGTCACAGTGCAACAGTTTTATATTTTAAGTTGCAGAAATTTCCACTTTCAAATACCTTTGACTTGAATAAGATAATTACTGGAACTAATTAAAGAATGTTATANAAAACAATTTAACAATAATATTAAAATAAAAATACTTACCAGTTCTCGTACAATTTCTTCAATACGTTGTTTGGCACCTTCAATGCATTCTTTGGCTCCCTTGAGAACGACCCGATCACTAGTTTCACCAGAACGAGGAAACGAAACCATGACGCCTCCGTACTGATTGGCAATTTGGCGCAACACTTCTCCTCTTCTCGCAACAAAGTAACGGTGATATTTGGGATCAACGTGCATTTCTTCTTCAACAATCTTGTCCTAGAAAATAAAACATGACTCTTTACAAACCAAGCACATTTTCCTCTTCCTCCAATATTACACATGTATGTACAAGAGGGCAAAGTACTGCAAACTAATTACAATGGTTACNGACAGCATTTTGTTTGCTTTGAATTTGAACTGGCTAGACAACTTTTTGTCNGAGAAAGATCATAAAAACGAAAAATTGGTGAATGAAAAGATGTTTATTACTGAGAGAAACTAAATCCATTGTTAAGTTGTAATTTTCAAAATATAAAAGCCATGATTAGTTGCTCAACATATGCATCACTTGTTCACAAGTATATGAAACTTTATCCCTAATAAACAATATTCTTCACACATCTGCATTACAAATACATTGGTGTGGCATCTGGTGATCTTGGGGGCTTACAAATCCATTGGTGTGGCATCTGGTGATCTTGGGGCCATGCTAGGAAACATCCTCTTCCAATCCATTGTTTGTGAAATGCATCACATTTTTGTATTGGGTGTTCTTGTAAGTCTGGCAATTCAAATCAGAATTCTATTTTTTAGAATTTTCACAGATTCAAATGTGATTGTGCAGTTGGAAAAGATATGTTTAAATTTTCATCTGTACTCAATATGAACATTAGCACAATTACGAACATATCTAATATAAAAAGACTACTGTAACCAACATTTGGTGGGACAGCTTGTATGTACAGTACACATTCTCGACAAACTATAAGGTAATTAAAGATGAATTACAAACACTGTGAACCCTTTAGTTATTAGACCATTTACTGTACAACTACCAAAATTTCTTCTACTTGTAATATCATGCTCTTCAAAGTTAGCAGGAGTCCCTAGGCTATTGGCATTCTAGACAATGAAGGGAATGGATTATATACACTGAAAAGCAATTGAGTTAATTAGAGATACCTGCCGTGTTAGCGAAACGGCGCTGTGGTTGCCCTGGCNATTTGAATAGTACGGCGTGGCACATGACCGAGATGACGCCAGACCTTGTACCGACTGTCTGAGTAACNGTCGAGCACAGGATCTCAGAGCCTTTAATCGAGGCCAGATGTATGGGGCACTCCATCTCCAAAGATGTGAAGGCACTGGGCTTTCAACGGGCCACAGCNAGAACGTGGATTCTGGAAAAACTGTCGCCACAAGGGTCAACTGCCGTGGCATACAACGTGTGGACGACAGGGGTCGCCGTTGGCTACGGATAGTAACATCGGATAGACGGGCCACAATGCTGGGCAACAACGGCGTGTCCACATAAATAAACGAATGATCTGGTGCAATGTGGCCCGTCTATCCGNTGTTACTATCCAAGCTAGCAGACGGTGTCACGTCATCCACACGTTGTACGCCATGGCAGTGGACCCTGGCGGCGGCGGTTTTTCGATAATCCACGTACTCNCGGTGGCTCGTGGAAAGCCCAGTGCCTGCACAACTTCGGAGATGGAATTCCCCATACGTCTGGCCCCGATCAAAGGCGCTGAGATCTTCATCCTGTGCTCGACTGTTACTCNGTTGGTCAGTACAAGGTCTGATGTCATCTCTGTCACGTGCCTCGCCGTACTATTCAAATTGCCAGGGTGACCACGGCTCCGTTTCGCTAACACAGCAGGTATCTCTAATTCATTTGCTCTTCAGTGTATATTAGTAAAAGGGATTTCAAAACAATAAGATTTTAAATAGTTTTGGCAAGCTGTAAACATAAAATATTGATGTAAATTAGGAAACACCATTTTTTTTCCCATTCTCGTTGTCTTCTTTTGTATTTGAAGTGTATTAAGTTGATAGAAACGGCAGATGGCAGAGTGATTTGGAAGGACGTCAGAGCAGCAATATTATTTATCAAAATAAACTTGGTTTAGCACATGCAAACAACGAAATATGGACTTCGATAATGAAATGCTAGTAATTAATTAGTTACGAAGAATTGGAAGTAATAACGACAATAATTACTGGAATAGTTTCTAAAGCGTAGNAATACGATGAAAAGCGTCAATCAGTCGAAATTATCCNAAAAGGTGTCGCAAAGTCAACAATGGAAGCTGACTACGTCAATACGAGTGAATGTTAAAGTNTTATATAGGAAAAAAAGGAGAGTCCTGTTGGAGTTGTCAATCATTGCAGATGTACTGCCTGCATAAGTATTAAGCCTAACCTTCCATTTTTTATGGAAATTGACAAATTAGGTCACTGTGACCATTTACAAGCATATAAAAGCATTGTAGCCATGCTGTAATAAAATAGGACTCAAGTGAAATATATCACACTTTACATAGCAGAAAACAGGAGCTGTAAAAGGTAAGAATGAACCATTTATTACATTTACCCGAGATCGCGAAGGGATTTAAATTCTACAGACTTTTCTACATCCTGNAGTAGTGCACACTATAACAAGAGTTCAGGCCTAAATCTATAACAAATTCCATGCATGGTAACGTCAAACTCTAAATTCATTTACAACAA
>KZ876689.1:0-12594 GCA_003456935.1 Machilis hrabei
ATACCTTAGTGTGGAGTGCTTCACAGGCAGACTCGTAGGATAACCCTTTCTTACCCAGGGCTAGGAGCCGGCCCCGGGGTTTGAACCTGGGACCTCCCGATCAGGAGGAGAGCACTCTAACCACTAGGCTAACCTGTCGGTCGCAGTATATCTCAAATTGTGATGAACAGTTGGAGAAATATAATGTACTTTCCAACCCATAGCATACAGAGCTCTAGATTAGAGGGATTGTGGATTTGAATCCATTGCACCTCATCTCTGCACTCTATCAAGCCACATTTACATCAGTTATGTTCCTGCTAAAGAGTAAGACTCTATTACCAATCTAGTGGCTAGCATATCAAGCTCTAGGTCGGGGGTTCGAATCCTGCGTAAGTATGGATGTTGACATCACCATCATCTATTACCAAAGGGTGTGGATTTGATTCTCACCCAGGGTAGTGTGTGTCATTGTGGCAGTTTTTCATATACATCTTCACTCTTAACACATTGTTATCAGCCATTAACACAAGTGAAAAGGAGGGTAAAACAAATCAATGAAAACAAAATAGTCCACTTTTACTAAAAGTGTATGTTAAAACATTAAAATGTATTCAAACTCATTTTACCAAATTATGAAGTGCAACAAAATATATTTACAAAGCACAAAATCTTTGAACACTAGTATCTGCATTACTTTTTTTACAGAAAAGCTTTTTGCAATAGGCTTTCAGTCGTTTCTACAGAATAAGTGATTTAATTGTTAAAAAAGCTTGTAATGCAAGATGTTATGTATTGTTTGAATGTTTGGGAAGAAAATTCTTATGGAAACCATGAGAATAGAAAAAAAAATTGCCAGTTTGTTGACCCTCGTTAACTTACCGTCCCGATGAATGCAGCTCCTGACGATGTCGTAATCCTCTACTCTCCTTTCAAAATAACCATTGCTTAGTCTTTACATCACAAATAAACTGTAATGTGGTATTGTAGAAAGGGTAAACTGAACTGTACTTCTCTGGTGACTGCTCCAAGCCTAATATACTTCCACACAACATGAAATAAGAGCCATTTTTTGCTTTACTTTTATTCACGTTTTGGTCTGACAGTAGTTTCATACTACAGAAGTTGAACTTCATTGCAGTCTTTAGAAACTTCCAAATTGTTTTACCAAGTATTAAAACAAATTGTGCTTTCCTTTCATAGAAAACAATTTTTCAATACAACAATACAATGACACCTAATAATGCCAGCTTCTTAAATATATGCTAAAAATACGCAAACGATTAAATGCGTTAGTAGCTGCACAATTTATTTACACACTATATAATTTATAATTTCAATACGTTATAAAGGTTGACACACATTTTGTCATAGTGTACCATTAGGTCACAATACACAATGTTGGACTAATTCTGCAGCCATCTAACTTGTTTTCAAAAACCCAAATCCACCCCAGTAATAACATCAAAGACAAAATGGATCTTGTTCTGCTATGATATGCAGCTTTCTTTCATCCATCACTTGCAATCTCCAAATATTATTTGTACATCACAGACCAAGGAAAGAAAAGAAGAGAAGAGACCTGTTTTCCAATAATTTATTGTATTGAGTTCTCAACATGGAAAAGTACAAATATTGCAATACAACCAAAACTATGTCAGGGAAACGACAACAACAGTCTGCTGCTTCAAAGATATTTGGCAGATCAGAGCAAGGACTTCTGCAGAAAGACACAGAAAAGCACTCTGGCAGAAGCCCGCCCTGTCTCCCATGGAAACGTGACCTTCCTGTTCTCAAGACCACATTCTCATCACTGCTGACTCAAGATCCTTGGGATGAAAGTGGCTGCGGCATAGCTTGTACTTGAAATAAAGCAATGCACAAAATTACCATAAAAAGTTAACCTAGAGAGACTACTCCCATACACGTAACAATAAGACAAAAAATAAAATGGGGTAGAATTTGGCCATTCTAGTTAGAGATCTTTCCAGCTTCTTTATCAAACTATATAACTGAAAACCTCTTGCACCTCCGCCAGCTGTTTCGTTTCGTTTCCTAGAACTGAAAAGATAACCAAAGTCCAACCCATTATACTGTGACATAGATAAAGTGACAGTGAACACAAAGGCAACTAATTAAAAGTCAACTAGCACTGATACTGCTCCTTAACGTACTAAGAGATTCAAACTAGAAATATGTCACCTGACACTCAGAACGTTTTCCTGAACTACCCATGTAAACCTACAACTAGATCAAAAATCATTTAAGTAGTGAATAATTTCATTGGATAAATACAACCCATCAAATACATACACCTAAATGCAATGTGACACTAGACATAAGCAATAAAGACACAGGATAGCTTCTACTGTAGAACAGTAACGTTTAGCTTAGATAAATGACTTAACAGACCAAACTCACTTTTGCTTCAAATTTCCTTGTGCTCAAGCATTGCCTGTCAGCCCAGGGTACTATGCAAGGAGTAGAGACCTACAGCTAAGAGTAAGGGAGAAGGGGGAGGGGGAATATGTAACCAGAATGGCCGCTCACCAACGAAGTAACAACACTTCACAAAATACTAAACGAGATTCATAAAATTTACACGTTTGTTACCTCAGTGAGCAGGGAATAAAAGAGAGGAAAATAGAGCACGGAGTACCAGGCAGCAGGTTTTGGGATCAAAAATCCGTCCACTATGGAAGGTTACGGGAGAACGTGCACCTGCTGTCTGATCCATCCCGGTGCCCGAGGTTCATTAAGATTTGTCACTCAATCTAAAGCTACACTTTAAAGTTATTGCATCAATAGTTTTGAGGTACTGTATTACAGAAACCCCCTTTCTCTATAAAAGTTTATGGAATGCTTAGTCACAAAATGTTCAGTCCTGCACGAGGCTTAGCTCCAAACACTAGTGCCTGGTGCTGGAGAAATGAGGATACAAATGAGTCTGGCCCTCATAAATGAAGTGATTACAACCTAGAACTACAACACACAAAGATGAATACAAGTATTAGGATATTTGCAAGAGCTTTCAAGTGCAGTCGTCGCAAACAACAGATTTACAAAATTAGGCCAGTTCAAGTCATTGCCTTGCATATAATGACTGCACCGCGGCACCCAGAGGGACTCAATTTGTGCATTTTTTTTCTTTTTCATTTTTTTGTATTTTTTTGTTTTTGTCCAGCTCTGGTTAGCCCACAACTAACCGTACGCCTCGAGTCAGACTGCATTTGACTGGTCTTGCCCAAAGATAAAAAGGATAACAATAATTCTTGAAGAAAGAGTATTGTAAATGTATAATCAAGCAAACCACTATGTACTCGTAAGTAATAAAGAACGAGGAAAAGACCAAAGTCATTGATGGTATCAATGCAACTCAGTTTTTCCACATTTAAGTCAATACCACTTTGGCAAAATTGCATCCGTTAAAAATCGGTGAATAAGTCCTATAAAGCGTCAAAAGTTATTTTTATACTTTAAATGTGGAACAGGCATCAATCACAATACTGATAAATGCAGAAGCAGTTTTCAAAACTAGTATCCACAACCCAAAATATATTTTGGCCCTATTTATGACATTTTTTTTTTCCGTTTATTCTTTATTTAACATCTTCACAGTTATGGAATGCGCAGACACACATCCGTTTCATAGATTCGTTTAGTTTTACTGTACATCTTATCGAGAATTTACAACTGAATGCACCATGTTTTGAGTATCTTACAAAATATTTTGTTCTGTTTCTTCATTACAGGGTTACACAGCACTGCATTGCAAAAGGGAACCAATGCTACAGGTTGGAAAACCAAGTCACCAGCTCACGAACGATGCTGGATTTTGTCTCAAACCAACACAACAAGTGGCAACTAGAATAGATCTTACAGGTAAGCATATATTAACTATATAAAGGGCCAAATGGTGAGGAAATTTGTAAGGAATGTTTACAAGTAACACTAAATATACACCTTTCTTCGTTGATTCATGAAGGGGGCAAATAACACTGAAAAAGTGCATCAAGTTGACTGAACTTCATTATATCTACTCTTTTGTAGTTAACTCTTATCCTCAACAGCATGATAAAGTTTTTTCTTTTTATCAAAAAGGTCTCTCTACCTCCATCCTAATCTCAGGCAAAGTAGAATATATACATTTTCTTTTTAAACTTTACAATTGTGACCATGAAAGGTAAAATCCATCAAAATTTTGTATTCAAAAATTCCAATACATGCTGGCTAACCACTAGATGACAACATCATCACACCGCAGAGAGTGTCGGCTGTGGAAGAACGCTAATCTTCCTCGCTCCTGCGGACCAGCACTTTGCCAGAAATGTCTAGCCAACAGAGAACTACCTCATACTAGAAACTGAGAATGTGCAGAGATACAAACTCTCACTTGTAATGTAATATATCCAAATTCCTTGAAAACTTTGCAATCTTTACGACTGTTAGTATATTCTTTGCCCACTAGGAATGCATTTGTTAAATTTCATAAGTGTTCTTACAAAAATAAATTTCTTTCATGGAAGTTGACATATCAAGTAGGGCAGCACATTTGATAAGTTACCTGATTTCACTGTTATTTGTTGTATTGAGTGCAAGTCCCTGTGGCTCCCCAAAAACCTTCAAACCAAAAGCAACAGAAATAAAGAAAGAATGCCTGAATTAAACCCCTCTTGTCTCGCGTTTTGCCTGAGCTTTGGTTATAAAAGGCTACTATAAAATATAAAAATCAAGGAAAACAAAACAAAATATGCTAAGCACAAACATTTCTTTAATGAGACAATCTGCCAAGAGAGTGTGAAAATTACATCTCAAATAAAAAATAATAATTCTACGTTGTTACTCAAAACAAACAGCCTCCTCGGCTTAGAAGGATTTAAATTAACACCTCCTGTGGGTGTTCATGAGAAGATTTCACAGTTACTTGATATTCTACTATTAAAACAGTACAGCTCATTATTCTTCTATAGTAAATAATAATCACAAAAAAAGGTACTTCTACAGGTTACAATATTATGCGAAGTATTTTATCTTGGAGGGGGTACATAGACTACACTGAATGTAAAGTATTAACTACTTTTTGTTCTTAAAATGAAATGCAGTTAAGTAATTGAAATACGTGCTGTTAACAAATTACACAAGATACAAAATAGAGACTAAAACACACTCACAACATACTTAATACATAAAGGAAACCAGTATGTAACAATCTAGCAATTGTTCATCACACAAAACTTATATCCAAATGCTCCTTCAGCTGTAATCTAAGCGACTGAAATATCAATCAGCCTTTTCTCGTCATTTGTATTTCACAATGACCACATAAGCTAAAAGAGCGTTTGTACCAATGTACGAGATAAATAAACTAAATAACTACTTCAGTTTTTGGAGATTCACATACTTTTTGGTATGTATGTGGCCTTTTTTTAACATCCTTTGCCACCAGACTATGAAACATTTACATATATTCTTTAATATATATATATGTATAAATATATATATATATATATTACTCCTGAACTTGCACTTTGTAAACTAGGTAAATTTTGTGAATAGTTCAAGTACATTCAGTATAGGTACATAAACAGGTCTGAGCTGCAAAGATGACCCTTTCTCTGAAGACTGTATTTGTCTCTTTTGGAGCATTCAAGGTAGAGAAATTTCTTTAATACCACAGCAAGAAAAAAATTATTTCTTTTGCTTCTTTTTAAGTGTTACATTCATTTAGAAATTATTTGCTCCTCGAATTTGAACCATGCACAAATGCGGGAATCTAATCAAACCCTGAATGCTACTTTTAAGTACTTTGGTAACTATTTCTTTTTGTGTGTGTGATTTTCTTATGTTCTGAGACAAACTCATCCTTCAGACTAGTCTTACACTTCTGACTAGCAACAGTTCACAGAAAATGCACCGCCAATATGGTGGTTAACACAGTTTATATCCTCATCAACTTATGTAGCTTTGCTTTTATTGGTTTTAAAAGAGACCTGCAACACACGGTTGCCCAATGTGTAGCCATTGAGGGACTGGATTGCAACAACTGCTTCATCGTAATTGGTCATCGTAACGAAGCCAAATCCTTTGCATTTGTTGGTTTGTAAATCTCGAATGACTTTCACACTCTGCACTGCACCAAACGGCCCGAAGAGCTGCCACAAGACGTTCTCTTCCGTTTCCGGTGCCAGATTGTACACGAAGATGCACCAACCGGATCCGTTCATCGCGTTGCCGGGTAACATCGAGTTGGCGAGCAGGTCCCCAGCCAATGGTGAATACCTAGAACACAACGAACTATATGAAAAATTACTTTATCCATGTGCTTTAACAACATAGGAACAACTATACTTACACATTACTGTGTTTAATATATACAATAATATAAAATTATCTTAATGATTGAAGTCATGCTTTGAAAAAATTTTTTAACTACAGTGTGTTTTTACTACAATAAAAAAAAGATTGATCCAAATTTTCACATTCAGGTCACACACTGTTTGGTCATTTGTGTTATCTCCTATCTGAGATCTATGTTAGATTACAAAACAAAGTGGCTGCCACAAATAAGTATATCAAGCTAAGACTACAAAAGATCAAACTCAATAAAACAAAATCAAAGCTAAGTCATGCGTGGCCGGCCACTTCAAAACAAAAAGCTGAAAACCAAGCAAAACAAACAAAAAAAGAAGTAAAAATGTAAAAATCTTAATACTGACCTCTGTAAGCCTTTGTTTATGGCTAGCATGGCCTTGCCAGTGCTAAAACAAAATACAGAAAAGAAACATAAGAAAATGAAAATTGCAGGTTGATTAAAATTTAAAGCTGAGAAGACAGTTTCAAATTAAATGACTTTCAAAACATCACTCACATCTAGTTCAAAAATAATCTTGTAACAGAACTGTGAATACTGCAGCCATTAAAGATACATTACAACTCCAAATCTTATCACTTGGCAACAGTTCTAACAATGAAAAAAATAGAAAAGTTGGAAGCCGTAGTAACAAACTCTAAACTTACTGGCTGAGCAATCAAAATGACAAAATTATATGCCTAAAGTTAACATTCATTTGGGTGTGCAATAGTGATGTCAATTTAACTATCTTCAAAATTAAACAGATTGCTTGCAACAAGAACAAAAGTACATGTAAGAAAGGCTTGGCTGACAGGCCAAACCTTTCTTTATAACCACATAAGTCTACAGACCATTGTGGTACACAATAATTTTAATACTAATAAAAAAATAATAATAACAATACACCTTATCTCTCGCATTTGAGTTTCCCCAGTTTGTAAATAAAATTGTAACGTTTTTTATGCAAGAAATAAAAAAAGGAAAGAAATCAGTGTGGTACAGTAACCACTTTCTATGTTTCTGACAGTTACTGCCTATACATGTAGGAAACAACAAAAGCACAGTGGACAGAAAGAAAGTCACGCATGCTTGGGGGTTTATTAAGGTAACGAGAAGATGAGACTGGCAAGCTTTGTCAATAGACAGGAATGGGAGGAGGAATATGGAGAGAGAGATTTGGCACTGCATCCACCAAATCTGTTTTGCTCTAAGATTATGCAAACACTACCACTATTTGATGAAATGCGAGAATTTTTAACTTACTACACTCTCTCGTGTTTCTGTGGCCAGAGCAGTAGCCAAAGTGGCATGCTTTGGGTGTGGATGACATTTCCAGACCTCCGAATTTGAAATACTCTATTCATAGGCGACTTTAAACTAAGAATCCTCATATCAAATGTATAAAACAAATTTCCATATTTTAGTCTTGACAGCCTCTACTTTAATTAAGTGCATCGATACAGAAGCCCCTGGGAGCTTGTATATGCTAGCATTAATGTACAGTATCTAATTCAAAAGATGTGTTCTTTTTGGTATGCCTTTCTCATTAGGTTAGCCAAACTTGTACTGGTAACTAGATGGTGATAGCTCAAAGTGAAGAGTGATTTTCTGCATATCTTGATTACACATTTTTAGATGGAGTATTCCAATGGGAAACATTTTCATTTACTTTTGTTAACCATCTCTGCAAACACCATTTTTAATGAGGTAGTTGTTAAGACATTTTTGTTAAGGGTAATGGGCTTGAACTGGTGGTAAAAATTTAGAGTAAAATTTGTTTTTGTTTTTTTGTCTTCCAGAAGGTGTCTTCTTGACACTCCTTCCATTTGTCTATGTTTGTAAAGGGCTTCAAAGTGGTAACATAGAAAGGATTCAGTCCAACATTCATTTCGGCATACAAACGGCCAGAAGAAACTGTTCTACAAGAAAACTAATTTTGGAGGTAAACAATAAATAAGAAAGTAGTGAACCCAAAATAGAAAAGTGAAAAAGGAGTAGCAGAATAAGGTAAACAAAAGAAACCTGCTTGAAGCTAAAGACACAAAACCGTTACAAATCAAAGTAAACTGGGAAAGTCAAGTACCTGGAGAGTGGTGACAGTGGAATGTACCTGAAGCGCCCCGTTGGATGGTGGATGGGTCCCCCAAAGCGACGAGCTTGCGGTGCTAAGTACGCTGCCAATGGTGGGATTGCTTTATTGTTGTTGCTGGGGTTGTTTGCAAACTTAACAGTAATGGGCTCAGTAGATCCTTTGGGTACTGTGCCATTCAACTCTTGGATAGCACGTTCGGCTTCGATTCGCTGATCAAAACGTATAAATCCGACACCTTTCGAGAGACCTGTAAAGATATACATAGACAATCCACTTTACATTTATGATTTATGCTACGGTATATTACTATCTTAGTGAATGCAGTGACGATTTACTGGTTAAGCTAAACTAGACAAATGCAAGCTGCCTGACTACACCATCAAAGGAAATAAGAATCAAATGTCTAGAACACCACTGAACTTCTCTTGTAGTTTAAAGATATCAGGAAAAATAGTGCATTTTGAAAACTTAATATTTCCAATAACCTGAAAGGAATAAGAAAGCAAAGGTAAGTTTGAAGATCATGTGTCCTTTTATCCTGGTCTCACTGTCACCGAACTGTACCTCAATGAGGGATGACTTGCACTAGGTGCATCTTCTGCTGCTAAAGGATTGCTTTGGAAAGGGTAACAAAAGAAAGTTAGCCACTTACAGTTACATCAATTTCAATGCAGCGGCACGACGAGTAAAACTGTCACAACAGAAGACATGTCTAGACTCAAAATAATTCCTTGGCCCTCGCTGGTCTTTGATGTCATGCTATTTATTTTAGGTGTTCATTCTAAAAACTGTTCTGTTATTTGGGAACTGCAAAATGAAAACTCTGCCTGTACAAGCATTACAGTTACAAAGTCATTTCAATATTCATGTCTGCTACCATTCTACCTAAATAAAATCGTCATTTTCGTTCAAGCCTTCTTTAGTTAAAAGTCAATGACAATAATAGAACTGATAGTACAGTAACAAATAAAAGAAAATGAAGCAGTCCACAGAACAAATGAAGCCCTGCAAACCAGAAGTCATAAGGTGGTTGTACAATGGAAGGATGAGTATGGAGAACAGAAAAATAGTTTTCCACATACATGCAGGTTTTGCTTTCAAAGACGAAAATGGAACCAATCCTATACGTGAATGAACTATAAATACATACTCAATATGTTTGAATAGTTGTGCTGACGAGGACAACGAATCTTGGAACATGAGAGGAATGACTGTCTTTTAGCCCCTATCTGTTCTCTAACCCTGTAGCACTTCAGGTTCTCTTCTACTACGCCATCAATAATCGTCCTGCAACACATCACTCTCTCAAATCTGTCTTTTTTTATTTATTTGCCATTTATATCCATCAACTTCCCTAGCCCTCTGTCCAAATACAGGCCATCGCTCAAAGTGAACCTTGGCCACAGAAAAGTTATTTACCCTCTCATTTTTTCAGCTTGTAACATCTTTCTCATTTTACAGCTGATTCTGCCCTTACATCCTCGTATAATTTTGAAAGCAAAGGTTCTTAAATCAATTTAGAATTTTGTTGGGTATAGTAAAAGGCTTCATGCAGAAGTGTAAATGGATATAATTTTGGCCTACTTCAACAGAGATAGGTTACTACTTGTGAAATACACTCACACAACACACTATAAAATGTATTCAATCTAAAAAAAAAAATAGATAAGGTATTTGGCATACGCAAAACAATGTTTATAGAAACATGGTATACAGTAGATGAACAGTAAGTGCCACAAACGTAACAAAACAATAAGAAAATAGATTCACCAGGTACTAAAAATAAAATAACATTAATTACAAATTTGTATTTCAAAATGTAAATAAAAGCGCGCTTTTTGTACAGTGCACGTCTTTACAATTCTCATTTTCACTATTCCAGCTTAATTTGAAAGGTCTTTCAGCAACTGAATAAGAGTTTAGAAAAAAGAGGCTGCTTGCGATAAGGCTTTAGACGGAAATGCAAATCGATTTGAAAAAAATTATTTTAGTTTGCACAGGCAATCTGCGTAAGCTAGCGATTATATTTTTTACGTTTATTACAGTAGATTCTTCGTTTTACTGCAATGTGTACTTTCATTTTTTTATCATGCCGGATTCCAAAACATTACTGCTACGACCCACGCTGCACAGAATTTTCAATAAGAGTCCACTACTGGACGTCGACATGTCAATCCAGGGTAGTCCAATGGACCACTTTTCGATATACTCTGGTTATCTACTGGATATGTCAAATCCCGATATAAACTCTCTCTCTCTCCACGGCGTATTCTTTTATATTTTTGGGGCGAAAATGTGATCTGATAATCTGTTAGCCTCTCCGCAATTTTTTTCCGATTTGTAGTGACATTTAATAGACGCGTAATTAAAGATACATTTCTTTTGAGATATACTTTTTTTTAGCAAAATATGTCAGAAAAATATTGGGTATTAAGCCTCAAACTTCACTCAATAATCCCCGGAAACAAAAATGGCACTTAAGTTTTCGACTCAGAAATGAACAAGAAATATGACGATGAGAGTTTATTCACCATTTTTACAGCATCATATTTTTACTTTCTGGAGTTAATATGGAGCTCTGTTGACTACACACAGACATATAAAGGCTCACAGAAAATCACGCCCAACGACTTCAGAGCTATTCTTTTTGTGAAGTTCGAGTTTCAATAATCATATTCGTTTATTATCAGTATTGCAAAAATAAAAAACTTTTTGGACGAAATATTAACGTATCAGCAAGCCCCTTTATATGAAATGGAAGTGTTGTAGGCAAAAATAGTTAGCACATTTTTTATGTACAAGCTAACTACGAATACATTTTTGAAGTCCTTGGTATATATAAATATACAGGATGGTTACAAATTCACACCTTAGAATTTATATATATGTGTATGCTATATACACACACGAGACACGAGAGCGGTCCGATATTAAAGGTACAGATGATGGATACGTCACCTGCGCGCGCAATCTCAAAGCCACGTGTTTTGAGCGACAGACTGAAATGAAAAAGAGTTGTGGTAGAAGCAGTGCTGATCGCAATTCATTAGCCTGCGTTCGACAGGCTAACACGATGGTCAGCCAAATTGAAATGTATTCCAAGGTCGAAGTTCGTGCAGTTATCAGATTTTTGCAAGCAGAAGGTGCGAGCCAAAGTTATATTCATCGAAGAAGAGTTACTGTTTATGTTGATGATGTTTTAAGCCGAAAAGAAGTATGTGTTTGGTGGAACAAATTTAAAGCAGGTCGAACACAACTGAATGACGGTCCAGAAGAAAACAGAGGCAGACCGAGGACCTCAGACAGTTGACAATTGTGCCATTGTTGATGGTTTGATAAGAGACGGTAGCAGAATCACAGTTCGTGAAACTGCTGAAATGGCGGATATTCCAGAAAGAACGGTGCATGAAATCATCCACTCTTTAAACTACCGAAAATTGTCTGCTCGTTGGGTACCGAAAATGGTGTGCTCGTTGGGTACCGAAAATGCTGTCCGCACTTGCAAATCTCTGCCATTATCAAGAAGGAAACTAATTTTTGGAAAGCATCGTTACGGAGGATGAAACCTAGATTTACGCTTTCAATCCAGAATCGAAGCAAAACTTATGACGTAGAATCATCCTGGTTCACCACCGGCAAAGAAATTCAAAACTCAACCATCTGCAATAAAAGCAAAGGCGACAGTGTTCTGGGATTGTAAAGTCTCCTGTTGTGTGAATTCCTCCCACCAAAAACAACCATCAACAGTGACGTCTACTGTGCAACTCTCAACAAATTTGTGAAGCCATCAAACTAAAGAGGCCAGGATTATTAAGCGATGGAGTGAGACTTCTGCATGATGGTGTCCGACCTCACACGTAGAACCAAACAAAAGATTGGTTGGCCAATATACAGTGGGAAGTTCTTCAGCATCCACCATACAGTCCTGATCTGGCTCCATCAGCTTTTCACCTCTTCGATCCGTTCAAGAACCTTTTATCTGGAAAAAGATTTCAGGACCAAAACGCATTGAAACACAGTGTTGCAGTACTTCACCACCCTTGGACGGGACAACTACCATTATGGAATTTTTAAACTCGTGATGATGATGATGTGAGGTTTTACGGCTACTCGACATATATGGGTCATTCGAGCCGGTTTACATATCCAGTACTCACTATTTTTATGAAGG
>KZ876689.1:16174-26573 GCA_003456935.1 Machilis hrabei
TTTGACCTCGACATCTATAGCCAATTTACCTCTTCAAACCCTACAAAATATTTTTCTGAATCACTTTGTTGTCGAGATATAACAACTTCTGGTTCAAAATGGAACACGCTGTATATACACGCAATACATGTCCAGATAAATTTCAATAGTGGGCTATATAATGCTCTCTCCTGGATATCCAATGGCCATCTAATGAACATTCTGTGCTATATAAGGAGGTAGTTGTGCATCTCAAATGTGAGTCCTGGATGGAATCACCTCTGTTGTGAAAGGTACAAAAATGAATCCAACTCTTTCGTCATGTCAATTAAAAATTATCACAATATGTTTCTCAGCATGGATTAATTTCATTAAAAATATTTGTCTGTTGTTCAGGAGCTAATCACTATTTAGACGAGAATCTTTATACTACGTTGTCATTAATTACATAGACAATGAACCTCTTGAACGTTAAGATTACAAGACCAATTAGACGAAGCCGCGACCTGGTGATCATTGTGAAATGATGGCCCGAAAAATCTACACATCTCAATTTAAACCGAATAATAATATTTTTAATTTTTAGTATAATGAAACCCTCAACTGCCTTTCTTCTAGTATTTCTGGCAATTCTTGGGATTTATATTAGGAACATTAAACCGTTGTTTAAAAGTAATAAAAAGAGTACAAATACAATTTTATCTGTACAACTGACAATAAAAAGACGTAAAAACTACCTGTGTCACGCGGCGTCCCCGCCAGCTCATTCGTGTTCCTGCAACCTGCAAGTGGTATGAACTAAGAATTATGACAAAAATTAAACCTAAGCAAACCTATATTTACATTTCGGTCTAAACCTTCTCCTGAGATATACGTAGGCCAGAGTCCAGTTGTCATTTTTCTGTCCAGTGTCAGTAAAGAATTTTAAATGCCAAAGTCATGTCTACTATCGTTATATTTAAGCATGGAAAAGGTAAGTCCGAGAAAGAAATCAAATATCTACATTCCCACAACAGTTACTAATTACATAGACCACACATTCTATACAGCAGTTGCTTCACAAAACTCAACAGTACATAACCGCAAATGCGCTTTACTCGTATCAATTGTATAAATAAAGCACGAATGCACAAAAAAATCTTGCCTTAAAAATAAGTAGAACAAAAAAAAAATTAAATTAATTATTACAGTAAGTCACACGCTACACAACAACTACAGGCCTTGAGAAATTCTGTACTTAGCCCTTAATCTCAATGGCCAAATGCTTTAGGACGAGAAGGAGTTCAGCATTAGAAAATCAAGCGATCATGACAGTTGAAAGTCCAAAATATAACCATGTAGTTAAAAGTGTACCGATTAGAGCATTCACAGATCTTCCAGTATGCAAGATCGGTGAATGCATGGGGTGCTTTTGTAAGACGGTACACAACCTCATTTAATAATGGCATGGGTAATTTCTTTCAATAAAGATTTTAGAAAGCAAATTATAAAACTTAGCATTTGTTTATGCAAAAGTAATTGCAAATTTTCGTTATGCGTTTTAGTTTTAAATCATTTAGTCGGATGTAGAAATTTTAAAACACTTTTTCTAGTGTTGAATTCGTATTAATCTTAATTAAGCACTTGGTTTTCTAATATCAGGTATGTTTCGGTGTGGGATTGGGTAGAATAACCAAATGCACCTGAATCCGTCATTTTAGAAATGACACGACTACATTGCAATAAAAAAATAGAATCAAATTTACCACGAAAAAATTAAAGATTCTGTTANTGCACAGCCAACATAACCACATAATACAGCACACAACGTAATATTTTTTTATATATATATCAAGAAGCATTCTCTCTTGGCCTTGTCTCAGTGTGAACTTATACAGCCTCTAGTTTTAATGATAAACTCTGCAATGTAGTCACTTTTCAACAACGTCAGCAGGCGCACAAGCTTCTTCCAACAATTACACTTAAGTTTTAAAATTACTACAATGCGAAGAAAAATCATCATCANCAGACATTTGTATTTGCTGAAATAAACATATTACAAAAAACACACACAGTAGTGGAGCTCCAATAATGGTTACAAAAGAGTAAAAAAGCAAATCTTGTTCGCCTATTTAAAATTATGTACCAAATTTTTTTCACGTTCTCAAAATTCAGATTTCTTTTCATTCGCTGGCATTTCATGACTCCCATTAATATAATTTTGTCGTGCTGGTTACTTCTCTCGCAAGTACCAATGACTCACAAGAAACAGACACGGATACTGTCCAAGACTTAATGTAGTAACATTTAAATTTATGTAGACCATAAAACAATGCACTTGGTAAGACGAAACATCTTTCTCAACTTAAAAAAATCCACGTATTTTTGGTATAATGACTTACAAAATCGGAAAAAGTATATGCCATAACGGAAACGTGTCTGCTGAATAATTACTACATTCGAGTGTAATGGTTCGGCTTATAAGCGAATTTAACTACGTAAAAATGATAAATGCCACAATTGTAAAATATCTTTATTGGTTATAAACTGATTCATGCTAACTTGCCACTTCGTTGTTAATTATACCTACATTTTTTGCAATTATGAAAAAAAACTCATGGTGCCAGTTTCTATCTAGGTGTTTAGTATTACTTCATTTTGCCCCTCGTAGTCCATGTCCATTCCGTGTCCACCTAATTAATAACTTTTAGAAACCTAACACATTCAGATCTTCCAGCAATTAAAAATAACCAGTCTGACCTGCGCTAGCAAAAAGCAGCCACAGCAAGAAAACAAAAATACAATAAAAACAACCTCTTATTAAAAAANTAGTTCCCACAATTAACTTAAGGTATCAACATTGAACTCTATTACGCTCATTTATTGAAGTACTACCACTTCCCCTCATTACAAATACCCCACTTAGGAAAAACATCTGAAACTGACAAAAACTGCATTCGACCTCCAATGTCTCGAATTCTATAATACACACACTAGAAAGAAATATTCAATACACATAAAAAAGTTAAAATATTAAAAAGACGCATCTTTATCTCTGGTATAGAAAAAAATAAACGCATTAACACTGGTCCTCTTTTTTCTTCTGGTCACCCCTGTAAATTTAGTGAGTTCTTTATTAAGTTTATCTGGACATCAGTGGACTGCAGACTGCAACTGTAGAATGAATGTGAAAATAACATTGGTGTTACAATCAACAAACTGATGCTGCTTAGCCGTCAACACAGTCAACGTCAAAATCACAGCATGAATTTACACGGAACAACACTCGTTTATTAAATATGAAACTAGGACTTCTACAGACCAGGCTTTTTGTTGTTGCAAATATGTTTACTTCTAAACACAAATATTTCTTCTGAAGATGATGTCTACTACAGTAAGTGTCTGACAAGAGTGTGGATCATCTTCTATTGCCATTATTGAAACCCAAGTATCTATACCAATAATAATAAAATATTTGAAATCATTCAACTTTTTCTACCACCCTGCGATATTTGAAATCTGTTAAGTAGGCCTATATCCCACGAACAGTTAACTTGGGACAATGCGCCAACTGCAATAATTTACTTATTAGTATTGCGCAATACCTAGATTATTTGCACACTACATAAGTGCGAAAACACTTTGCCTTACTAACTACTTAACACATAGAGTACTTAAACAAATCACTGTCCCAATGTTTAACACCAAAACCTAGACCCTCTACGTAATGACTGTTCAAAACATTGCGCTATTATCTCCAGTAAAACACCTCTCTCTCCAACAACTCCTGTAATTTGCGTATTTATTCGAGACTTATACCCCACTGGAGTGCGTTTCAAATATTAGTCTCCGTTACGCTCAGTTACCCCTCGCAATCGTGGAAACCATGTTTGTGTTACGGGTAATTTGTGACCAATGAGCGAGAAATCTCGGAATACAGCTCCCAGGGTGGATTTTTCTCTTCATCCTTCGCCCTCGTTAACAGCTCTTTCACACGCTATCAGATATTAGTACGAAATCTAGTAATTAGCCGTTAAATCAGTAAAGAAACATTACACTGGTTACCTGAAACATTAGGTGGCAGCAAATGATATATCTCGTCAGCAAAGTATTATATTTTTTTCTTTACATACATAAATTGAACTCTCCACAGTGTTGCACGTAAGACGGACATCAAGCTGGATTCCTCTCTGTAGTGAAGATTTAACCTGACAAAAAATATGCTTGCGTGAGAAAGAAACAGACTTTTCTTTGTAGCACGCCGAAACGGGGCTGCTCATTAGCTAAATTTGCTAAATCACATCTACAACTGTTCGGAAAGACAGTCTTAAATTTAAGGAAATACGAAAGTATCGTACAATGTAGCACTGACACGAATGGATGCCAGAATATGTAGAGCAGTATGAAAATTAATACCTCCTGACAGCTGTACACTATATCTACACTTGCTAGCAGTTATCTCACACAAAGGTGTACGATTAGAATGTAATATAGTCAGTGGCAAATTTACGTTTTAATTCGCCCTAATTTGTCAGACAAAGATTTTGGTCAGGTAAATTCTGATTCATACGTACTTTAGTTTATTTATTTAGACTGGTACAACTTATATATATCTTGTATCGTTTAATTCTGAAACGAAGAATTCCTTAGCAACTTTAAGTAGCACACAACGTGTATAGTAAAGAAGTGACAATTCCTTATTAATTCCAATGTTCAACATATGGTAAACATTAGTTACTACACAAAAATACAAATTATGCCACTTTAGCAAGAGTGAATGGGAGAACAAATTAAAGTAAAATATTCCTAAAAAGAAATGTACGTTGTTTACAAAGGAAAAACTTTTTACTGCAATTAATCTCGTGCGGTGTCCGCGACGATAATGGAGGTCTCTACGAAAGAATCGATCCCGCACCACCCGCCATAGACACGCTACACACGCAGAAGAAAGGAAATCCGCCAGCAGCCTGGCACGGAGCAGCAAAGGGGAATTGTGCTTTCTCTCGTACAGATATGTACAAACGCACGCACACGACTGGATTCACGACTACAAGCTGCTACAAAACAAAATCCTCCTGAAACATAATGTCACTCCGTATACAAAATAATTAAATAGCTTTTGTAGTGGAAACTATTCTCGAGGCCTTGAACGGCTACAAACTTGGGCTTGTTCGGTTCGAAATCTCACGTGATGCAGCCCGCTGGCCCAAGTGTGTTGCAGGGAGTCGCTCAATAGGATACGCTAGTTAGTTAGCCTCTCTCTACCTCTCACTAGGTTTTGACATGCACACGCCTAAGCTCGATAGCCACCTATCCTTCGCCCTTATATTACGCTGCCTGCCTGCTACCAGCCAATCTTCCGATAACGACCACGCGATCAAAGAAACACGAAGCACTACAACAAGCTCGCTTACCTGTGATGTTGTCGCAAAGAATGCGAGACGTGATGATTCGTCCATAGGGACTAAACAAATTCTCGAGGTCCTGTTGGGTCAAGTTCTTGGGTAATCCACTCACGTACAAATTAGCTCCTTTTATTGCTTCAGAGCTAGGCCTTGCGTATGATACCTGAAAATAAATAAACACACAGTAGAAACAACTTACACATTCGTTAGTAACTTAATAAGTCATTGGCAGAAAACAAAAACAAATTCCACATATCCAACCACTCCAAATATCCTTTATTAAATACGTTGTAAGTACTATTTGCCAAATCCATCTACTACATGTTTGAATCTTTTAAAACATTCTCAAAATGAATTGTTTTTGCACTGCTCCACCCATAAACCAGAACCCTAGGTCCCATGCACGGGCATCAGATTTAACAGATGGCCAGCTCAATTATACTACTTATGATCGGCGCGGCATTACACATCTGGTAGCAATGGGGAGCATCTCTACGGAAAGGAGGGGAATTTCTTTATTATGAGATCCCCCTCTCTGGAACACACACAAAAGAAACGCACAAATCGACAAAACTGCTCACCCCCATTACATCAACTCTCTTGCCAAAAGACAATGATACTGAAAATCCCAGACATGTGGAGAAAAATGAACTCTGAAAGTTTAGTTTACGGTCGAAAATGATATGATTATCACACAGATATGTTTATGAACAAAGTCGAACAAAAATAAATCAATTATCAGTACTAAATTATTTATACATAAAAATAATACTGGTAATTCTGACATGTTTACAATTTACTTTTGATAACAACCGATGTTTTCTGTTTTAGTCAATGCAAGCCAAGCCAACTGTAATTCGTTGTACAAACCCTATTAATTCTGATGCCTTATTCTTTCCTCTGCCGTCTTGATCAGGCGATTGCTCATTTATAGACGTGCAACCTCGTGGACATTTGCAATTAAAACTCGAACATACATCCTTTAGCTGAAAGGTTTATGTTCTTTTACGTATACCACCTAAAAAATGTAACCAACCTACACGTGTAATAAACAGTAAAATTTTTGAAACGTGAATATGCAAATCTTATATACTTTGAGTATATACAAATGTGCAGAACGAATTTTTTAAGTCTTATAACCTTGTTTACCCAATTTAATAACGGCAAAGTTAAAAATGAGAAACTAGAGCTAACCTCCTTCATGTAGATTACCTGGCACTGTTCTTCTTTCAGAACACGAGAAATACAGGGAAAGTCCATTAGTAGTCGCTGCACTCAGCTCTCTAGAAAAAGTCCCATGCTAAAAGCAAGGGCAATCCCCCTACAATGGTTCTACATTAGTGGAGTCGGACAAGTTTCCGCATACAAGGAGCACGCCACTTGGAGTTCCCACGTGGCGCCAAAAGATTGCGGGATAACTTAGGCTCAAAGTACAACCCGACAACATAAGCAGTTCTACGCAAACCAATCTTCTATCAGCCTCCAGACGTGACGAGTGACTGATTGCCAATAAAAACTCCCCATTCATCAAGTAATGATTCACGAAGCTATACACTCAAACGGATCAATACTTCCACCACCTAACTTGTTTTCACCGTCCCTGCCTGTTCCATTACTCGATGTGAACAGAGACCGCAAAGAAAAAATCTGGCTGCGATCCACGGAACTATATAAAACAAAAGTCATTCCTTTTCTGTCAAGAAAATTCGATTTGGCGAGAAATTTCGACAAAACTGTAACGCTCCACATGTTGATGGCAAGAGCCACAAAGACTAAATTTAGTTAAGTCTTCATGTTATTTCACCCCCCCCCCCCACACACACACACACAATTGTGTCATTTCAATCATTTTTGTGGTTGTGCCCAATATCAGTACATTGTTGAAAGTCAACGAAGCAGCCCACAACTGACCTAAAAATTAAGATACCTTTGTTTCTTTATTTGACTGCTAAAAATATCACAGTTTCTCTGAGTAACTGACAGAGACAAGTGTTCTGGGTACCGACATAGCTAAAACAATAATATAGAATGTGTGTAAATGCCCGACTTTTAAATCAAATTGAAGCGGCTCACCTCACGGGTTCACGAACACTATTAATTTTATCGGAGTCGAACTTTTCCTTCGTTAATTTCGTTTTCTTTAGTAGAAACTAGTCATTAGTTGTAAGGTAGCACGCATGTAATATCCGAAATAATCAACAACCGTAAGCCAATAAATGTTTTCAGAATTTGATCATAAACGTCTAACAAAAACCAATAACAACGGTAAATAGTAATATGATTTACATAAACAGTTCTTGCTTACTCTAACCGTTACTTTTAGTTAACAAATATAAATATACGAGTAATTCGGTTGTATGTGCTCCGATTGGGAAATATGTTGGATCACAGCGCAAGTAATTAAAGTTATGTTACCACAGTCTAGTATTCGATGTCGTAGGGTCTCCGTTAGACCATCGTAGTCTGAACCGTGAGACCACAAACTCAAATAATCAAATCGACGTAGCAAAATACTCATTTCGGTAAAATAAAAATAACTCTTGTGGCTAGTTTTTTTTTCTTTTTGCAAAATCAGAATAAGCCCTAACCTTCTAATCTGAATGTGTTCGACAATGGTTAATTAATTTCTATAATTACTAATTAGCTGGAGATTATCCATCGTCAGGTAAGATACACTTAATACGTTTTGAGAGATATCTCTACTCTCGTCATCAGTTTTCTTGAAATCACTGCTGAGAATTACCCTCCGGCTCTGTGATACAAACCAATGATCTCACGATCCACAGTCGAGTGGATTACGTACTCGACTGGGGTTCGAATCCCAGTAGAGATGTATCTCGAAATCTTGCAAGTACAGCTAACCAGACAATGGATAATGTCAAACTAAGTAGTATAAAAAATACTAGAAACCGCTTCCAGTTTGCATTTTATGAGAAAAAGTATACGGATACTAAGGAGGTACAGCCATCGTTTCCGATTGTAATCCTTACAATCTCTGATTTTCGCCAGTTTCAATTTTTAAACGCTGTTTGAATAATAACGATATTTACGTTCGTTCCCAGCGGAATTACATTGACTTAATACGAGATATATCGACTAACTGTAAGCATTATCGGTTAAATTGAAACCTAGCACGCATTTTGCACAAAAAACAAACAAACAAACAAAAGCGGAGTCATAGCTGCAATACGGTCATTTTCCATACAATCTTAAATTAAACTTGTTTAAGTACATTGCTTTTACTGCGAATTGAGAAACAACTACGGCATACTATAATATTTAGCAAACATTTTTTATTATTATTTCAAAGGAAATCTACTTTTGTCAAGGCTTTTTTAATTCTTACGAGTTTACTTTCACAGGGAACATGCAAAACTAATAAAAATAATAAGCGAGACTTATTTTAACATGGTTCCTACAGAAATACGTTATTTCTTACGTCCCCAATTGAGAAAGTGAATACGGCAATTGGCTTCTTCATTTAAAGCCCAAACCAATTAAATTTCTTAAAAACTGTGAGGAGTGGTGTCTAGACCGAAATGTTGAAATAAACCTTTTCTGGAAACTAATGCTCCGGTGACAGTTATCACCTTCGTCCAACTTAATACTATTTCGCTGGAATTGTCCGTCCCTGGTGTTGGCAGTAACTGCTAACAGTAGCGGCTGGCAGTGACTGCTGGGGTATTTTGTTCAAACTGCCCTCCGCCACTGTCATTGCAAGTCTGTCACCCAGTCTGCTGTGGACTCTGGGAGGATACACAATGCTGGTTAATTCTGTGTGTTGATTTTGTTGAAAAATGGAATTAAACACGCTTTCAGTGTTCACGAGTGCGGAGAAAGATGAAAAGATACGCATTTCATTAATAGTTGACCCATATGAACTTTTTCAAAGTAGCCAAAGCGAAGGATATTTCGTAACGTTAATGATAAACGTTTGAAAAACGACTAAGATATGTTCTTTAGACTTAGCCCATCGCAACAGTAAATAACTACTGATTCAATCAAATGAAATCCTATTACAGATAGCTCCAAGTAGTTAGAATATAAGAAATTATGTATAATTAATGTAAACATGAAGACAATTCATAGAATATTATTTGTAAGAATGCCCGTACGGGCACTCAGCACCCTGTGGACAGAAAACACTCTTCCAGATATAATACTTATTGGTTAAGTTCTGGTATAAAGCTATCTAAATTTAGAATGCATTTAGTATGTGCATCAATGAATTTCTTCCCTTAAAATACGTTCAAAAAGCAATATAACCACTTCATTTTCCTGACACAGGAAAATGGCGAAATAATACGAAAGAAAATATACTTTGTTTGTTGCGTCCGATAGTCAAACATACCTGGAATAAACGTGTAGACAGCTGATTCGCACAGAATCCAATTATTACTACGTCCACAATGATAAAGACTGTCAACAAGCCAAGTAGCTGCCGAGACGGCACCCATTTCGTTTTGACAACTTCCAGACGCCTCAGATATCAGCACCCATGGCATCCACTAAAAGTATACACATGTTGCAAAGGACTTATATCCTGTCTTTTGCTTAATCGGTAAATCACCATTTTCCCCCTCTAACGTGGGCTTCCGTGTTTTCGAATTCCACAACAGCAATATTTTTAGATTACATGTAAAGCTTATTTACAGGTTTTAGATTAGTGCGTGCCTTCTGATACATCAGAATTCACTGGAGTTGCAGGTATTTGACAGCGCATGCACTTTTAGTTGAACGAAACTTTCATTTCTTGCCATCATATAATTAATAACGCAAGCAACCTGGGAGAGTACTTTTATGTTAATAACGCAAGCAATGTGGGAGAGTACTTTTATGTTGATAACGCAAGTAATGTGGGAGAGTATTTTAATATTAATAACGTAAGCAATGTGGGAGAGTATTTTTATGTTAATAACGCAAGCAATGCGGGAGAGTATTTTTATGTTAATAACGCAAGCAATGCGGGAGAGTATTTATGTTAATAACGCAAGCAATGCGGGAGAGTATTTATGTTAATAACGCAAGCAATGCGG
>KZ876693.1:9509-19539 GCA_003456935.1 Machilis hrabei
CTGCAGTAGCTGTGAATGTCCCGTTCCATAGTCTGGTCCTGGTTAGCGTTGTTCATGCTACGGCTACCCCATTCTTCGGACTGGGGATGTCATAGCGAGTGTGACGGTGGCGAAATATCCTTCATACATCTGCTGGATTCCAGTAAGGTATGAAACTGGTGTCAGATGCTATCAATCGAAGACCCAAGCCCCGCCTACATGGAATCCCGGTAAAAGGGTAAGGTTCAACGTTGGTAGCTACATACTATCATCGTCATCGATTCAGTGAAGCAGAGGCCTTAGAAGTCAACTCCGAAATGTCGAATGCCATTCCCAAGTTGCAAGCCCCGGTAATTTAAGTCAGGTACACTCCCTTTTGTTTGAATTACTGTAAANTAGAAGTCAACTCCGAAATGTCGAATGCCATTCCCAAGTTGCAAGCCCCGGTAATTTAAGTCAGGTACACTCCCTTTTGTTTGAATTACTGTAAATTAACTTGGGGTAAAGTGTCCTTAGTATTTTGAAAGAAGTGTCGGTCCCATAGGGAAGGGGATAGGAGCTGAGATAAGGTTGGCGTGTTGTACAGTTCTCACATCTAGTGTTGACATAGTTAGATATGAAATTGGTAGTTTCGTGTAGAGGTGTTCGATCGTTGAATTTAATGTCGGAGTGTAAGGTCGATGAAAGCGGTCTACCATTCAGAGTCAATGGGAAGTCAGTCCTGAGTAAAAGTGGAGTCCTGCAGCATTTACTTGAGGGGTAGTCTCTGAATGGGTCCTGTCGATGTGGTTTCAATGTCCTGTCAGTCAGTTCGTCCAGCGTCGAGCAGTGTCAAGAAAGAGTTAAAGTCAAGCATTCAGTCAATGAAGCCGTAGTCGAGGTTGAGCCAGTCAGCGTCGAGCCAGTTAGCAGCGAGTTATTTAGCGTCGAGTGAGCCAACGTCAAGCAGTTAGTCAATGAAGCAGCAGTGGAGTTTGATCCAGTCAGCGTCGGACCAGAAAGTNTCAGTGTCCAGCTAGTCAACGTTGATCCATTTGNCGTCGAGTTCATTTACGTCAAAGTACTGAAGAAGACAAACAGTCAGCATCAAGAAATGGCACCGAGCTCGTGCAGCACTCAGCAGCAAATCATTGAAGTCATCAGAAGCAGGTCTGGTAATAGGCCAACGTCGTGCAGTCAGTCAATGAAGCAGTAGTTGAATTCGAGCCAGTCAGCGTCGAGCCAGTGAACGTCGAGTCAGCCAACGTCGAGATTGCCAGTGTCGAGCCAGGGTGCCGACTCAGCCAACGTCGAGTTAGCCAGTGTCGAGCCAGTACGTCGAGTCAGCTAATGTCGATTTAAACAATGTTAAGCAAGTTTATGTCGGGTCAAGAAGACAGTTGTCATTGAATCATTAGAACAGCTAGCGTCGAGTGGCCACATCATTTGTCGTTGAGACGTATGACGCTTCGAGATCAGCGTCGAGTAATCTGAAACAGTTAGCATCGAGCTATCAACGCTGCAGCATCCCCCTTAGCCCGAAGCCAGTTAGCAGGAGTACCAACCAACTAGGAGTGTTCGGAAGTAGTACGACAAGGGTACCAACGTCAGGAAGAGAACACTTAGTCCAATCTGAAGCCAGTCCAAAGTAACTACAAGCAAAGACGGAGACTGGGAGTAGTATGACGAGAGTTCCAATATCCTAAAAAGTGCCCGTACCTCAGTCCGAAGCCAGTTCACAGAGGTACCAACCGTCAGTGAGGAGCTGGGAGTAGTACGACAAGGGGAGTAAACTCGAAATAGAGCAACATCGGGCAGCTAAGAACAAGCAGAACCAGCAAGTGGGACCAAATGACACCACTGACAAACCACAGCAGCACCAACCTACAGGATAGAGTGCAGACATCCCATTGAGACCAGAGAGGTAAACGACGTTTCCAAATCAACCCAATGTCACAGCATAGTCTTCAGGCAGTGACACCAGTGACCAAGGGAGATCTCCAACTGGAAGAGAAGCCCGTCGGATAGTCAGCTGAGAAGAGTGGATAACCCTCGCTCAATAAGCAGGTAGCCAGTAGTCGGAGTTGGGCGTCATCGAACGGTTGCTGGTAGCCACGGGTCTCTCTGGTATCCCTAGACCAGAGTGGATCATTGAGAACGGTGGCTGGTAGCCNTNNGTCTATCTGGTAACCCCTAGACCAGAGCCAATCAGCGAAGCAGTGACTTGTAATACGTGCAGAGGACAGTGTATTGATCTGGTATCCCTATACCAGAGCCAGCCAAGTGAAATTGTGGACTAAAGNGTGTACAAAGTTATGTGTATTGAGTTCATTCAACGGTAATGTAGATAGACAGTGAAGAATAAACAATAATTTGATCTGGTACCCCTAGACCAGAGACTATTGAACAAGTCTGACGACCTTGATATAGTGTTTGTGATATNCATTACAATGTNACTGATCTACATACAAAAATAAAGGAGTCATTCCCACACGATACGGTGTCAACCTCATTATCCTACCCCTGGTCTCTGGTAGAGCCAATTACACACTTAATTATCATCGGCATTTGCATAACCTCGAGATATCTGGTACGGAGGTTGCTGCAAAGGAGCAGGTAAAAGTAGCAGTGATTNCAACTGAGGAACAACAACTGTTAAAAAATAACAGAGTATGATACTGATGATCTTGCTACCGAGGAACAATAACTGTTAAAATGAACAGTTGATGNACGTTACTACGAACGTTCTAATGAGGAAAAATAACACATGATGTTACTGAGGAACAATGATGTTAAAAATAACATATATTGTTACTGATGACCATGCTGCAAATAACATTTATCTTGAACACATCTTAAAACGACAAAGAACTTACTAAAATCTTTATGTTAAGGCATATTTTCACTTGTTTTCAGGCAATACTATAAGATTCATTAGATTCAGAGCCTCCATGAAAATTAATTTTGTTATAATGGACGACTTTGGACAGAAAACAAACTAAGTGCAACTAATTTTGTTTTTAGGTTATTTGGGTTAGGTTAGGTATGGAGTTTATTGAAGCCTTATTCAAGAAAATAAAAATTAAATCGCAGATTCTGCGCATCGCAAAATTACGATTGATCTGGATCTACCCGAACGTCAATAATATATATTGTATTTAACTACAGATAAATTGTGTTTCGTTTGAAGTTTATAAAATTCGCTAATATATTTTTTTCAGTGTTTAGCATGTAGCCATGATTGCATCCAACCATCATTAAAACTGTGATATGAAAAAAATAGAAGCATTAATAACTCTAAAACATTGGGAAAAGTGTATAGGAGTGCATGTATTACAAAANTAAGGTTGAGGTTAGGCTTGTTATGAATAGGTAATATACCTCTAGTGTAGGGGGTCCGATTTGCTTGATTGTAGCGAAAGTGTACAAATGAGATTATGTCACATAGAATAAGAGTAGTGCATGTTTGGGTAATGTTGTGTTGGTGTAGATATTTAAGACTGATGTGTATGGTGTGAAAAGTTAGATTTGTAAGGTGGCATATGATGGTCTAGTTTACAGTTAAACACAACACACAAAATGCGCATACTGCCATGTTCGAACTGCAGTATNCCGATCAAAATATCCTATAATTGTAGAATATAGACATTCCTCATTTTAATATGTCACATCTCTAGTTCATTCTAATTAGACTAAAGTTTAAAAACAATAAATGTGATATGATGTTTTTCAGTGTGGTATGTAGGTATACTTAATTGTAAGTCTTATTGTTATTCTACGTATAAACCTACAAAACGTTTTGCCTCAGCTGAAGCAGCTCTACTGCCAAGGAACTTATTCTGACACACATTCTAAAAATGTCTTTTGAACATCTTAACCTACATCATAGGGTAGGTGTTGAATTAGAATAGTCGTGCACTCATCTTCAGTGTTTTTTAGCGCACACAGTAAATAGNCGGTTACACGAACTTGCCCACTCCTATACCACCTATTGCACACCATTAATTCTCTACTATAAACCTACCTCTTCACAACACTGGCTATGTATTCAGTTAGAAGATGCAAGTTCTGTTAAAAAGGTATGCACTTGTATTTAGTGTTTACAGTGCATAAAAGGGTTTACAACAACACAACANTACTACATTTTATATTTGCACAGCCCTTATTCTATATAACATGATCCCATTTTTACACTCCCCGTGCAATCAAGTAGATTAGAACCCAAATTCTAGAAGTACCTATTCATACAGTAGCAATGATAACCTCACCGCCAGCTTGTCCAACCCCAATGGCTGCTGGGACATAGAAGTAAGATAAATGCTTAGCAGCCACCCAAAGTCCATATCAACTATAAGTTATCTTACTTACAACTGCTATCTAACGCTTAGATAAAGGTGGTAGAAAGAGTTGTAAAGCCGGCTCTTACTGTCCGGCAGCGTTATTGCCGCTCTGGAGATGAAGAATCCCTTTCAATCTAGAGAGAAACTCATAAACGTAAAACACAGTTCAAACTAGTGCCCTCGATCGTTGAGGGTTTCTACGTACCCGGGTACCCAATGACCGTATATTCGGGTAAGTAGAACGTANAAACCTAGATTACTCGGATATTTGTGTATACAGGTAATGGGAAACGTGNACCGATATGTCACAGCCCGGGTACACGTGTGATTGAAGATGTGCTTCATTCTATTACTGACCGGGTACCCCGATTACACTTGTAATTAGAGCTGTGTCGTCGTGTATTACGGTCTGAGTATCGGATATACTGTAGTTCCCTCGGTCTGGAATAGTTTTTGAAGAACTCGAGTAGCTAGAATCTATGTGTTTTGGTAGTTAGTGAATAACAACCAATCCTCGGCTCTAGAAATTCTGTTAGCAGTGTTTTGTAATCCACATACTTGTGTGAAATTAACTACTCTGTTTTGAAACNGTTTCAAGTAAATATGTGTACCTAGGTAACACGAATCACTAATCTAAAAAACATTAGATTGAAAATCAATAGTCCTTAAAGTGGTTAAAACATTTTTTAACGTTTCCCTACCTACACAGGGTGTCCCATCTAAATTATGAGAGACAGTTGTGTACGGAAAAGTTAGTGAGAAAAAATAATGTTTTTTTTTTAATGGACACACGGATGTACAGTGTGGAACTTCGATGGCTTCCGTGCTGGAAAGTTAGTGAGCCTATCCTTACAACTATGCCCACCCTCCACGAGGAAAACAGGCAGTCAATAGTATATCACAGCCNGTCGTAGATAGTATAGTGGTTATAGCACTGGCCTTGAGTTCTCAGGTTACCGGGTTCAAATTCTAAATGGATGCGTAGGCTTTTATTTTTCAAGAGAGGTTGCCATTCTTGACTCTCGAGTTTAATGCTTGATAAATTGTAATATTCGGAAATTATATTATTTTGGGAAATGCTTTTTTTTTCTTATGTGTAGTATATATATACTGTTGTTCCGGATGCAATATTCAATATCACAAAANGCATCGGTGCAGCACGACATCCTCCGAAATACAAGTGCATTATAACAAACGAGCCGCCGNGACGAGGACTTTAAATTGAATTGTAATACAAAGTCACATTCATTGAAATCTTGAATGTGCAAGCAAACGATCGCGAAGTCGGATGTAACCCTAATCTGTTCCATCTTCTTACCTTTACTATGTTTCAAGCTCTCTATACTGAATTCACTTTAATTTTCCAAGAATCAAGGAATGGTGACGTAATATAAAAAGCAATTGATAGTCTTACAAAGTTGTCACAGACTATCGAAAATACCTCTTGATAAAATCAGTAAACAAAATCAAAATATTATTAGTCAATGCCATAAATGGCTATATAAATATCAGAGGCATATGTTTATAGTAATATGATTTTGATTTTTGTTTCATTTTTGAAGTAAATTGGGAAATCTCGTACAGTGAATTTGACCTAGAAACACATTATTGGTGATAGTAATAAAATTCAAAGAAAACGTGCTCGTCGCATTCNTATGGAATATTCTGGATGCCTTTTAAAGAGGACATTTTTGGTAGTGTTTGAAGNGCTACCATCACAACGAAATTTTTCAATTTATGTTTTGAAGTGTGAAAACCAATGACACCAGATTTGTCATATTGGTACCTTATGTAATATACAAGAGATNTAACCTTTTTGAATTTTAACCTTTGTTATTTGGAAAAATGGATAAAGATTCATGACATATTTCTTTTCAATGTTTTCATGTTATTTTTCATGGCAATTTCCATTTATTGATGATTTCACTGTTGTGTTGTTGTGAGTGCAANATCCAACGAATTTTAGTGTTGTTGGTACTTATGAAAAAAATGTTTACCCTTGTTAGGTGATGAACCCTATATCTGTGTACCTAATTGACTTATTCTTGAGATACACGTCATATGAAAANTTTTGACTGACGACAAGACTTTTGATGAATATCTATGCACATCGCCAGCAGTAAATTTGTTATATTGGCCATGTAAATTTGCATTTCTATTTTAAACTTTATTTCCATTTTAGGCCGTAAATTTTTATTCTAAGCTGGAAAAACATTTACACTTGTTAGGATAAGTTCGCAATACAACCTCACAAGTAAATTTGAGTTAGTTTTCTTCAGTCATGCTCAACAAAGAGAGGAGGTTAGGCTGTGAGGATTTTGTATTTGCGTACTTATTTGAATGAAACATTTTATTTTATCAAACTATAGTTCATGTTGTATTGTACATTTGTTGAAACCTGTTTGTTTAAAGAGTGTACAGGAAAGCGCTAAGCTCACTGACACTCGNANTATGTGTGTTATTGCAAATTGTTACTTGTCTGAAGATAACGCATCCTTGACAGAATGCATTCTGTCAAGTAAGCATTGTTAGGACAACGTACTCGATTAGCTACTGTTTGTAAACATATAAAAAGTGTATGAACTGGAATAATGGGAGATTGATCGCTGTGGAACCGGTAGATTAACATTGTTAAAATTGGCTAGGAAATTTATTGTAACCGTTATATTTTCCACCACCTACATGGAAGGTAAATATGTTTTAATATTTTGTATATTATATGTTGTTTAGTTGTGTTGTTACGTCAAAATAAAAGGAACGTACTAGAATGTTTTAAGTTTGTTTTCAAAACTTATATGAGAGTATAATTTAAATTAACCATACCTCCGGATTTGTACGGGCTTGTAAGGGGAGCTTCTAAAAATGAATATCGCACTTTAATTCAATTCTTGCACCCCTTAAGTTTTCCCTTACAGTTAACCTTATTTTATACAAAAGCCATTCGAATATTATAATACGAAAATTTCATGAAAAAATTTGATGAAATATGTACAGAATCAGATATTATGATGAAGGATGTACAGAATCACGTATTAGATGGCAGCACCTACCGTCGCGAGTTAGTCAAATTTTTATTCGGCATAGCAACACATTTTTTNAACGGGCGGGATAGGGCTTTTACCCACTACTTATACTAGGACACTATACTTAGGAGTAACGGTGAGGCACTTTAAGCTATCTGTGAACCAGCTGATAAAATCCGTTATTAATATTTTGCAATGAGTATACAAATTACCATTGAGACAATGCCTTCGAAAAAATAAACTTAAGTGTATTGCCTACAGCCAGGCCCAAAATCACGCTCCCGTAAAACAAATTGCTTAATATCTCGCTTAAGTTTAACTAATCCGGGAAACTAAAAAAGGGGAGACATAGAACAATGCCTTGAGTTGATTTCGGTATACAATTTAAAATCTAATATGCGTAATTTGGTAAAAACATATTTTTTAATTTGGTAGGAATCCAAGATGCCGCTGATATCGGCTACCCTTTCCATTTCACNAAGACTTTTTTGTCACGACGGCGAAGCACCTTCTCGACGTGATAANGCTCATCCTTCCTTACCTCTACTTTCTGAAGCTCGGGACTATAAAACGTTCCTTCGATCATTTCGCCTGTTGAGTCCTTCACACGATACACCGGTGGCTTGTGCGGTAATTTTTCTATCACGCTAAATATTTCCTCCGAATAATTACCTGTGTACCCCTTTTCAAAATGACCTTTGGCTTTACTTACCCTTACAGAATCTCCCACCTTTATGATATCTTTCTTTGTACGACGACGATGTTTGTATTTCGTGAGTTCTCTGTACGTTTTCCCATACGCCGTCTCTTGTGTCCACACGGTCACGTCGACGGGTTTCATCTTTGTGGTTGAATGAAATGTATTTTTATACGAATCCAACAAATCTTGTAAAACGTCCACATATTTATACGTGTTATTATGGGTAAAGTAACGCCACATGCGTTCTTTCAAGGTGCGGTTGAATCACTTCACGACAACGGCTTTCTTGTCACAGTCAATGTCGTTCTTTTTCAAAACGTTTTGAAACTCTGCATTGACAAATTCCGTGCCCTGATCAGTATTTAACCGCAACGGTTTGTGACCCGTCTCGGTAAATATTTTCTTAAAGTTTGTAACGAGTTCTTTTCCCGTTTTCGTNCGCAAAGGTACGGCCCAAGCATATTACGATAAAATATCGATGCATGTCAACAAATACCGAATTTTACTATTNTGATATTTCAAGGCACTCATGTCGTTCAAATCCGCTTGCCATTGTTCATCGACACCAGTAACCCAAATTTTATTGCGATGATATTTGCACCTGATATATTTGTGTAAAGTGTAAGCTCTCGTACTGCTCAACCACCGCTTCACGTCTTCTAACGTGTAACCTTTACATTTTACTGGCTTATACAATATTTGCACCCCTCCATAACTACCGGGGTTTTTTACATCAATATACACCTTTTTTTAACACACTATCATCCTTCATTGTATCGTGTCTAGGAAGCGAATGATACGAATTTGACAGTTACAATATTTTTATTACGAGAAAAAGAAAGACACACACACACATACATAAACAAATCAAATCAAATTAATATGTCTTGTTCTTGTCAATGCACATAGACAATGATATAGCCAGACATCTGTACAAGCATCACTATCAAAACGACATCATTATTATTATAGGATAATCCTATTTTATGCCATACAGAAAACGCTTCCAAACATTACTATATATCAATAACATATAGCATCATCACTATTATTATTTTTATGTCATACAGAACACGGTTCAAAACATGTAACATCACTATTATTATTTTTTATGACATACAGAAAACGGTTCAAAACATTATTATACATTCATAACATATCTTTGTCTTTTACATAGTACGAACATAAATGTACTATCAAACTCTCACACACAAAACATTATTTGATCGTGACCAAGTAATGAATTCATTGTACGTACCTGTACCATCACATACACACACGTTTCACTTTTCACTAACACTATTGATCACCGAACTTTTCTCTTTTTATNATCGCTTTTGCAATAGGCTTGNAGTAGTACTGGGGTGTTGATTTGAGCTTTCCTCTTTGTCCATTCTGCGGCTGCTGACGTTGCTGGTTGTCTGCTACCACCAACCACTTTTTATGTTGCTCCACAGCTTTCTTGATCGTTGGTAGAAGTTGAAGGAACCGCTCCCATTGCTCCATTTTTAGCGCAATACCGCGACGGGTTGGTATCCAACGCTATGACGGAATCCATTCTACTTCTCATTCACCACTTTCAAGTAACCTCTCACGTACACAAACAATTCTTCTTGAAAATGTTTCACCGCCACGAAATGATTCGTGTCCAGTACATAATACGTCTAGCATTCCGTTGATGACGGCATGTCTAGTTTCGATGGTTCTTGTTGTTGTTCCTGCTGATGCTGCTGGGTTTGTTGTTTGTCACCTTCTGTGGCCGAAAACATGGTTTGTACTGCGTTATAAAATNCATCCATCTCGCTCAGTATATCACCATCACCACCTTGTATATCGCTCATTGCATCCTCTGATACATTGTGACTTGACATTGTTAAATGAAACTATGTATACTGTCTTTCTCTCTGCTTTTACGCACCGACGTGTTGTCTCGTTGACGATCAAACTTTGACTATGTACATCCACCGTCTTACTCTCCGTCAAATACTGCGTATGTGTGTGTGTGTGTG
>KZ876696.1:3077-13342 GCA_003456935.1 Machilis hrabei
ATATTGGTAGGCGCGATCGGGAAGATAAGTTAAGGGAAATCAGCTGTAAATCTAATGCGTATTTTTGGTCATTCTTTCCGAGGTCGATTCGAGAATGGAACCGTTTAGGACGTGAATAATAACTTGTGGTGCCCCCTGCCAAGTACCTTACCGGTTGATTGCAGGGTATGATGTAGATGTAGATGAATAAAAAAGGACTGTGTTGAAAAGCTTCACACACAACGTCAACTGTCTCTTCACGCACACTAGGCCTACCACTTCTTTTTAGGTCACCAACACTGACAGTCTCTCTAAACTTTTTATACCAATCTCTGATGCTTCGAACATTTGGTGGACGTTGTCCGTACACTTTTCTGAAGTTTCGCTTAATTGTAATTGGCGATTTTGTTTTGTGAAACCATAAGACACACTGTACTTTCTCCTTCATAGGCGCCATTTTGATACTGGCGATTGCAGCGCTACCTATACCGCCCACAGGTTGTGCAACTGTAAAGAAAAAATAGTTTTAAAATTAGCCTAAGTATTGCTACAAACTTCATGTTTCTATCTATCTGGATTCTTAAGTTATAAATATTTTTAGTCAGGGAAAGACTTTATGCTCGCCCTGTGTATTAATAAAATGTTTTAATAACTTTATGCTCTTAATAAATTGTTTGAATAACGACTGTTAATATTCTTTCTTTCAGTGGACGTGTGTTCATGACATTCAAGACATTGACATAGAAAATTTGGCTTCGTATGAGAAGGTCAGTGAAAGTGGGGAAAGTCCGGATATAGATGAGTGTGTTACTGAAAGTAGTAGAAGNAGTAGTGATAGTACTGGGGAGATTCAAGACTATCGTATCAGAACGCTTCGTCCTTTAGTGCAGCTGCGCGTCACTACCCCGGGGCAAAATCTAAGACCTAATTACCGTCCAAATGACGTGACATCCCCCCAGTTACTTGACCAAGCCACACTAAGCCAGAATGTGGGAAGCGAATTTAATTCCAATACGGCAAATGAGCTCGACAACAGAATAAGACAACCAAATCCTCAAAACCAAGACTCAGAACCATTGCAAGGTGAAGATCGTCTTTTAGATATTCTCGGTGGCAACAGTAGACCATCTCAGATTCAACTGCACATGGCTTCCACCGACGTCTGGGAAGCTCTCGTTGCAATACGAGATGCACGCCAACGAACCAACCCGAATAGGTCGAGTCGATGGCAGATTGGTAATACTCAAACTNTACAGCCAACAGTGAATAGATTGGAAGCAAGAATTAACATCAACGGTTCATCGTCTTCTGACATTCGACAGACAACTAGTGAGAATCTACAGGTCAACCACGGTGCCGGAAGGGAGCCATCGTCCGAAACCGATGAACAACCTGCGTCTTCTAGCCATTCTGAATCGTCTCTGTCGTCATTAGCAGAAGAGTCGACAGTGAACGAGCAAAGCGAGATGGAAGCCGATTCAGGTTACAATGAAACAAATGACTCTCCAGATAGAAGAAGCGCTTTTTTTATAAGAACAGGTTCGTCTGCTAGAACCGTTCTTCTTTTAGGTGCAAATAGGTCAACAAATAGAAGACATAGTGTTCCTCACAATCACAAAATACACCAAAATATCCCCAGGTTAACTCACTTCATTGAAGAACCCAATGTAGGACGTGGTTTCATTAAGGAACTGTGTTTCAGTTCTGACGGTCGTCTTGTGTGTTCGCCATTCGAATTTGGAATCCGACTCTTAGCTTTTAACCCCGACTGCTCAGAATTGTCGGCCTGTGTTCCTGAATCGCCTGTTAAATTATATGAGTTGGCCTCAAACATTTGCCACGCGAACATTGTTGTGAGCACCAAGTTTTCTCCGGTGCATTGCCTGCTTGTTTCAGGCTGCCTTGGAGGAAAAATAGCCTGGCATCAGCCAGTGTTATAACAAAGATGTTAGTTGTTGGTTTCCATAAATGAGGTATTTATGATCAGAGACAAAATGCTTTCTTTGCATATATTATTGTAATACAGAGATTTCTGTCCACATGCTACTATGATTTAATAATGTGAAGGATCTTGTTTATATCCATCGTGACTGTAAATGTTTTTTTTTTTATGGAATGTCAGTATTGTTTATGCTTGTTCAGTGAGGTAGCACAGGTAAGAAACTACTAGTACAAAATGTTGAACAAAAACACAGTAAAAGTTTCTGTTCCTGATGTTAGCCTGGCAGAAAAAACAACACTTTTTTGTAGTGAGTGGCTGCATGCTTTGTGTGATGCATTGTATCATTTCCTCATAAAATCCAGCTGTTGTACCGAGACAAACATGGAATGTGAAGCCTGGTGTTTTTCTCAAGAAGTGCACTTAACTTTGACAATCTTTATGCAGCTTGGGATGTACTATGTTTGGAAAGAGCAGCTAAGTTTTGAGATCCATGCATATACATTTTNTGAAGGATGGAAAACAAGTAATGACTCTGTACAGCACTTGTGTTGTTTGTAAAATTATTAGCTGGTTTTGTCTGTATGTATTTTGTTTTCAACCCAGGATTAGTTGAAACGAGTGTACGAGTTCCTGTTTATGAACTTCTGAGATGACTGTAGCTGTAATTTCTGCTAAATGCTATTGATTGTTATTCTCATTTAAATGAATTACTTCTGTTCCTCAGAATCTTTTTGCAGTAAAATCATAAATACTCTCCTCTTCGAGGCATCTTATTCTTTTGGCGTTCGTTAAATTATGTTTTCAACACTCCTTTCCATTACAGAATATTGCAAATTGTTCCCAATTAATGTAACAGAAAACTTTTTTCTTACTTTAATTAAACAAAATTAAAAGGAAACTATTCTAACGTAAATAAATAATGATCCAGATGCAGAAAAATTATTAATAAAAGAAAGCTTCTAAAAAAAGCAATAAAATAGGCAGAAAAGGTAAATATTGTATAGCAAAATATTTGTATGCAAAACCAAGTAATTAATTAATATGTATACTCCAAATACAGTGAAATTATAGGGAATGTATTACTGCAATTAGAATTACGGCAATGCTGACTAAAATAGTGAAGTTTACGTGTTTGAATGGTGTTCTGCATATAGGATGAAAGTTTTTCTCTGCACACAAGTCATTCTAGACCTCAAATATACCAGTTTTCTTAGCATAATGATCTTTATTGCAGCTGTAATCAAATCAAACTGGTAATTTAGGTACAGTAATTCGACTGCTGAACCTTAAACAGTTTTTCAGCCAAAGTATAAAATAGGTGGCTTGAACATGACCTGAGTAATTTTAATAGAATAGGCAATGAAAAAAATAAGACCTACATAATGGTACATCGAAAAACAGATTAGAGGAGAGCATAAATTATCCATAACAGCAACTACATATATTAGAACACGAATCTACTTCTTACATTGCAATCACCATAGAGGGGTACTACATGTTACGCATTCACGTTTAAATNANTCCAATCTCAAATCGTCCTAAAAAGGTCACAATCAACGATATACATTGCAAGGTTCCCTCCCAACCTAACTGATCTAACATATCGGATGCACTATCTGGCCTAAAACAAATCTAGCTGCCCTGCATTATACAGACAAAATAAGATTTTGTAGCCCCACTTCATACAGGTCCCAAATGATACTACAGTATTAGATGACAGGAAGCATCAATGCATTGCATTAAATCTGTTTGATGTGTTGAGAGCATCTAACAAAGACCCTCGGAGGAAATCAAAGAGTACGTAGTGCCTTGCCTACGATGTAAGTTACACGAGAATTCCACGAAAGAGCTCTTTTTTGTGTTGCACCAACTCTGTATGAGGTTAAGTGTTTTAGTGAATCATAATCATCTTCATTGCCAACTTCTCGATATAGAATCGTATCGTCAACAAAAAGCCAAACTTACTCTTGCTGATAAAAAGATGAAATCCGGTTCACTACAGAAGTGTCCAGATTATAAGCTCGCAATTTGCATAGAAGTCTAGCTTGCAGCATTTTATCGAATGCTTTACTAAAGTCTAAAAGTAAGACGTCTACCTGTTTTCCCTCGTCCAAACTACTGGCAAAGTCTTGCACAAATAAGAGTAAATGAGTCGCATGAAAACCCTTACAAAAAACGTGTTGTTGTTTGGTGAATAAATTGTGTGTGTCAAAATGTTTCATGACAAATGTGCTCCAGTATTTTAGAGAAGATTCTGTCGTGTAATTTCCTGGATCGGTTAGTCCCCAGATTTGTATCTCGATCATACCAAATATTTTATGCAACAAACCACTTTTTAAAGAATGTTATGTAGGTCAGAAAATGTACAGGGTTTTGTGATATGTGGTGGGAGCAGTAAGGCAAAACTGAAATAGAGAGAATAAGCAACACCATANGAAACTTCAATCTGTAGGCACTTTATTACTGCACGTCACCTTTCCTTTCCTTTCCTTTAGGAGTGACTGAAGAGCAGCTGGACACAGGATTGGTTGGTTTTTCACTTTGGAATTTCCTGCTTTAACACATTGTGTACAAGGTTGAGATATTTGACCCATGAAACGGTAGGTCTTTGAAATGTTTTCTCATGCCAGAATTCATTGNATAGCTCACCGCCTTCTGGATCCTTGCTTGTCGCTCTCCNTATCTGCCTGTTCATAGATCCGCTTAGCATGTACAGCCGANATGTGGCAATGCTAACGCCCTGTANGTACCACAGGAGATCAGTGCTTACAATGTTGCATTTTNATATTATTACGTCTATAACGATAATAGAAGTAATAATTATATTAAATGTAACATTGTAAGCACTTATCTCCAATGTTACAAACAGGGCATTAGCATTGCCATCTATAGTCTCTACATGCTAAACGGACCTATGAACAGGCAGATAAGGAGACCGACAAGCTGAGTTTTGAGAATTGTGATGGCTTCCTTGAAGAGAAGTTTGGAGGATGAATGACTTCTGCCTCAGACCACGTGATGATGTAGGGGTTTTCTGTAATGGCATGTTTCAGTTATTGCACTTTTTCAGGTTTATTGTCTTTTATTTCATATTTGTGTTGGTAAATGCAGTTTTTAAAAGCTGGGATGTTTGGGCGAAGTAGGATTGTGAACAGTTATTTGAAGTGCATTGGATCTTGGAAACAACATTGCTCTGATGGTGGGAGGGGTGATGTCTTTTAACTTGGTGAGGTAGTTTTTAATTTGATTTGCAGGTTGAAATGATACGTTAATAAATTCATTCAAAAGGATGAAGCGAAGATGTTTAGAAAGTTTGGGGATGTATGGAAGTATTACTGTAGGAGAGGATTTTCTTTCAGTGTTTTCCTTTAGTGTGATGTTTTCTTTTTAACATTGTGGATGATATGGTCAAGGGAAGTTGTTGTTCCTGAGAGTAGTTATATTCAAATCAGTTTGTATTTTCTTGTCTTGTTNAATAGAAAAGAAGCAACACTTATTTCTGAGATATAAGGTGATGGGATTTGAAATATAAATAACATCCAGACCAGGCTTGTTTTCGATAGAGATTTAGTTTTCAGGGAAAGTTGGGTTGTCTANTGGTGAGAATGTTGAGGAAATGTATGCGTCTGTTAAAAAAAGATACGCTTTTTTTTTTAATCTTCCAGTATAAGATTACAAATGGTTGATGGTATAGGAGAGCGTATGGCTGTGGTTATAGTATAGATTATGGTATTTGAAGGATGTGGATTGTAAGCAAAATTTGACAGACTCGATCAATTCTTGCTCGGGTAGTGTTGTGTGCTCTGCGATAATGTTCCACCTGTTTTTGATGGAAGAAATTGTCAGGTCAATTGCAATGTTAGTGAAGAGTGATACTACGTCATCAGATACAAGGANGAAATTTGGAGGTTTTGAATACCCAAGAATTTTTAACTGATTTTGGCCAAAATTTGTACGTAATTTGACTACTGACATCGTCCCTAAAAGTGTCATAGATTTTTTGAAAAAAGAAAGGTAAGAAATTTGATCTTCCTCCAAGAAGAATTCCAACTTCACAAATATTATGAAAAATTGAAAAGGGCATAAACAAACTCTACAATGTCAAGAAAGAAGTAACTAGATCACAAATTTCCTTTGCAATAAAACAAGCAGAAGAGAGATTAAAAACAACCAGAGACGTCTAACCGCCCAACGACAATGCTGCCATCAAATTAAAAAAAGATAATGCTGACAAATGTTTTATTTCAAAAGCTGACAAAGGAAACTCCATTAACTATAAAGAAAAAATGGCATCATTAACCAATGATCCAAGCACATACAAAGTACTGTAACAAGATCAGAAAACAATGAACAAGATGTTAAAGACTTGGAAGATAAAGTCTTCATAACAGCATCTCACCAGTAAGGAACCATTCCCAATTTATATGGACTTCCTAAAATAAACAAATTGGGCTGCCCTCTAAGACCTATAGTATCTCTCTGGGAGCCCTCAATTACAACCTTTCATAATTCTTATCAAACATGTTCAAAATGCAAACCCGCTCCCTCTTAAAAATTCTTGGGAATTCAAAACCATAATATCTGACATTACTCCTCCAAATTTCATCCTCGTCTCTTATGACGTAGTATTGCTCATCACTAACTTTTACATCGACCTGGCAATTTCTTCCATCAAAAATAGGTGGAACATTTATCACCGAACACACAAAGCTACCTGAGCAAGAATTCATTGCGTCTGCCAAATTTTGCTTACAATCCATATCCTTCAAATATTGTAATCTATATTATAACCAAACTTTCGACACAGCCATAGGCTCTCCTATATCATCAACCATTTATAATCTTATACTGGAAGATTCAGAAAACGACATCCTTAAAAAAAAAAAATTGCATTATTTTAACAGACATCTTGGTGACATCTTTACCATTATTGATGAATCAAAAGCCTACATGATGTCCAAACACTATTAAATTCTTATCATCAAGGCCTCCAATTTACCTTTGAAATAGAAAAAAAAAATTCAAAGCATAAATTACTTACATTCTCGTCACTAGACAACCCAACCTTCCGCAAAACTAAATCTCTTATCGAAAACCAACCAGGTCTGGACGTTATCTAGATTTCAAACCACATCATCCTATGCATCACAAATAAGTGTTGCTTCTTCTCAATTAAACAAGAGCTTTAACCATCCCTTCAACACAACAAGACAAGAAAGTACAAACTGATTTGATTAGAACTACTCTCAGGAACAACAACTTTCCTTGACCATATCATCCACAATGTTAAAAAGAAAATCTCACACTAAAGGAAAACACCGAAAGAAAATTCTCTCCTACAGTAATAATTCCATACATCCCCAAACTTTCTGAACATCTTCGCTTCATCCTTTTAAATGAATCTATTAATGTATCATTTCTACCTACAAATCAAATTAGAAACTACCTCGCACCAGTCAGAGCAATGTGGTTTACAAGATCCAGTGCACTTTAAATAACTGTTCGCAATCCTACTTTGCCCAAACATCCCAGCTTTTAGAAACTTCATTTACCAACACAAATATGCAATAAAAGATAATAAACCTGAAAAAGTGCAATAACTGAAACATGCCATTACAGAAAACCCCTACATCATCACGTGGTCTGAGGCAGAAGTCATTCATCAGGAGCCCAAATCCTCCAAACGTCTCTTCAAGGAAGCCATCACAATTCTCACAACTCAGCCGTTATTAAACAAGACGTATTACAGTGTTTTATTTCAGCTTGTCAGTTTCAATGTTCATTAATCTTCTTCAGCAGTTTTCAACCTCTAACCTTTATATTTTTAATTGTCCTTGACTACCAAATTTAATGATATTTGTGATTTNAAAGTTGTTGGAGTCTGTCTTTTATGGCCGAATCTCATACCAAATTTTGTCTCGTACATACGTCCAACCTCGGTGTGGCGACACTATAGCTTTCAAATGGCACNTGACATATACTTTTCGTTTCTCGGTTGTTTTCTAGTCAAAGTCATACCTAGTGCATGTTTCTAGATAAAGTGTTATCTAAAATTTTGTAGTTCGATTTGTGATTCGATGTTCTACTGTATTTTATACCATGGCGCTGTGGTACTTATGACATGAGAAATGTGCTGCTCATNGCTGTATATGAAGCTGGCCTCCAGATATTATTCAGTTAGGTAGTTATCCAATTACAAAAGTAAAGCCCTGTGAAAATGGTGTGCTGTTATCTTCCCATCTTATAATTAATTTAAGGATCTACAGTAATTAACCGTTACTAGAATCACAAATATCCAGGAACTTGTGATTCTAGTAAATTACAGGTTAGTTACTGTAAATTCTTATATTCAATATGAAACATGAAGAAAAGTGCACATATTTTTTTGGGGGGGGGGCGTAAATAATTGTTGCTAGGCATGGTACGCATGAGTAGACGATTGTTATTTAGTTCCTACATTCACTACTCAGACCCTGCGTTATCACCACTATAGTAGTCTAGAATAAGTAGTATGCAAACCTCAAATTAATTTTTTGTCACTATGCGGAATCCAAAAGTGATATAACTCGCAATGGAAGGTTCTGCCATCTATTATCACTTTTTGTACAAATTTTAATAGTGCGTGAGTTTAGCCTCCTGATTACGTATTTAATCACCATTTTTGTCATATAAAATTACATGTTTACATTCAGTGTTAACCTTATTTTAGACAAAAGCCATTCGGATTCGAATATTAAAATATGACAATTTCATGAAGGAATACGTATAGAATCAGATATCATGATGAAGTATGTATAGAATCAGATATTAGATGGCAGCACCTACCGTCGTGAGTCAGTAAAATTTGGATTCCGCGTAGCAACAAATTTTTTTCCCACTACTTAGTCTAGGACTCTATAGCACCACTAAACGAATGTAGGATGCCAAATTAACTACAGAGAGCACGAAGAAGAGAATATTAATTATCAAAACATAATGCTAAAATAGATTTCGTTTGAACCCATTTTATTATTTTAATGACCATATGTTATTATTACCAACTTATTGAGTTTCTTTACTGATCTGTAATACACCTGTAAAATCGCAATCGTGTACGATATTGTCTTCAGCCTGACCAGTCGATCCAAAATATGGATTTTGGGTCTAAAGGTTTTAAGTTATTTGCTTTTAGAGTGTATATGACCAGATATGTATCTAATTAGAAGTTTAGCAACTGCTAAAGTGNATTCGATCCTTTCGGTTAGATGGTATTCTCAAATAAAGTCAGGAGAATGCTCTCAAATTTCTTTTAATGTAAGCAGCTCTTAGCCTGTTTTTGTGAGAGAATTCACCACGAGGAGGTGGCTGCAAACAAGTCTCGCCACTACCCACCCAACCACCCTGCCTCATGTGGGCTACGGACACTAAAACACACCTCTTTGATTGAGAAAATCAAAATTAAGATTGGGCTTCTGGGACAGCAAGCTTCTCTGACGAAGCCGTCTCTCACAGGGTATCCAAATGCAAGTTCAGAACTTTATCAGATGCTCGACTGTCTTTGTGTACTTGTTAGGCAAAGCACTGGCTGCANTGCACCAACATCAGTCACCTTTCTTCACTCTCTGCAAATCATAAGCCATTGGTGTCGTGGTGAAGGGCGTTGTTTACCAGCCAACAAGTTTAATCTCAGGAAGACTGTATTTCCTTATTCCTTCTGGTCTTGATTGNCAAGCATACACAGTGACTTCAGCTTGCTCTTGGGATATGTAAGGTATCCATTGTGAGTGATAATGGTCCTCACCACATCCTTATGCTCATCTTCCAGATACAGAGTCCACACTGTTGCCTTCCAGACATTTATCGGGTAACCTTTCACCTTACTATGACATTTAACAGTGCATAAACTCCCAACACAAACATGGCCAGTTTGCAGAGGCCTGGAGATGGGTTTGGTATTACGACGTAGCACCGACGTATTCGGGTGGCTTAGGTGACCCACCATGAATTTACACCTGTCGGGGTGCCATTTCTTTCAGATCTTTAGTGCACACCCCTGATAACTAGGGATCGGATTTACATGCACTAAAAAGTTGGTAAATATGCACTAAAACTCGTCTAAATAGGCACGAAAAATTTTTAAATATCAGCCCTTTTGTAACTTTTTAAAGCAAAAATTGCATCACCAAAATGTGAATCCAATTTCAAAACGTTAATAAAGATAAAATTCGATCAATAAACCACTAGCACTACTTAAAGTCAGTCCTATCTCTACGGCAGAAAAGCTAAATGCTTAGGTCTGTGGATGACAACTAAGGTAAAAAAAAAGTATGACGCGATAACGATAGAGAATGATATTTAATTATTT
>KZ876700.1:19333-30676 GCA_003456935.1 Machilis hrabei
ACTTCACTTATGGGTCATTCCATGTCAAATCAACAAAGCTCTCAATCTGACCATCACCAATCTTAATGAAACTCATAATTCTGATAGTATCTGTAGCTAAAATGAATGATTGCTATTTTTTTTTTTTTAGATTTTTTTCATGTATTGTTTTGGAGTTACAGCTGCCAAAGTTGTCAAAATTTGTCAAAAATTGGTGATCGGTCTAACTTTGATTTGGTTATACCTCTGNTCTCCTATCAGTGAGCACTTTATTGGTTAACCTTTTTTAGGTCGGTACTCTTTTGCTTTTTCACCATTTGCACAAGCACTGTTGGTAAGGGGCACAATGGTTTATGAAATCGGCTATGTACATTTTTCGTACTTTTGGTNNTTTTTTTTCTATATTGGTGCTCCACTAATTACAGTTTAACAGAATTTGTTTTGATGGAAAGAGTAGAAAACTTCATGTACTAGTTGTTGTGAATATGGCAGTAAACTCTTCAAAAGCATATAGATTTTTTTTTCTCATTAAAAGTGAATTGATAATTTGTTAACATTTCAGCCTAATATTTTTAATTATTCTGCAAGAAATATATTACATGTGTAATTTTCTCAAACTTCTTTAGATAGCTTGTATTTTAATTTAAAATAGTTAAGAAAAGTGTTTGGGAATCGACCCCAAACTCCAAGAAATAGAAAATCACAGGAGAAAAAAGTCACTACATATTTGTGACTCAGGAATAAACTGAAGAGTTTATTTACCATACTTAACAGAACTGAATACACTTTTTATTGCTGTTTGTCATGATTTAAAAGTTATTAACTGTTTAAATTTCACTTAGTCAGAGAGAAATACAGAGCGAACCATGTTTGTAAACAACCTGATGACNGTGACACCAGTAGTTGGAAGCCATTCGGGCAGTAGTGTCATGCTACTAAAGAGCCGTAGCTTCAGGGAATGGTGGCAGTTCAAAATGTTTGTAAAGCCGTAGTGACATGAGTAACTTGGTGTGTGACCATATTTGACATACTTCTCGAGATGCATTTGCCACTTGAAATATGCAACATATCATCAGTATTTCAGAACATATTATTCAGATTATAATTCCAGAAATGGTCATATAAAACAATATGTTTAAGCTGAGCTACAATTATTCATAATTTTAATAATCTGAACAGTCAGCACCTAGAAAAATTCTACCAATAGCATTCAACTCAATATATAGCAGCCCTAACTTTCAACCCTGAGCTCAGGAAACTGAAATGCACTGTTCACATGTACACATTATGTATTGTTGACATCACACACACACACACTAATGCTGCTGTTACTCTGTATGTGTGTCTTTTCAATGCAGAAGGAATAATATTTATTTTTTCTAGCTTCCAGAGTGTCCTAGTGAAAACAAGGAAGGATTGCCAAGAGTTTTGGAAGTTCAGAACAGAGTTTGTGAAGAACAGGAGTGGTCAGAGCCCAAACAAGATCTGCCTCCACCTCTTATTCCAATACAACCATTCAGGGTGCCTTTGGTCAAATGGTCGCAAGACTACAGTTCAGTGAGCTTGTTCGTAATGCTTGCTGACCTCGGGACCAACTATTTTTTGCATGTCAGATGCAAAGAATTGNAATTTAGGTAAATTGTTTCGCTATACATCATGTCTCGCAACTCGATTGCCATAGCTTAGGCTTCATATTGATGTGGTCATTATAAGTCGAANATGTCGTATGACCATATATCGGAAACTCAATTGTAACTAACTTATGGCCATTTTAAGTTTAACAAATCAAGTAAAACAAATTTTATTCAATATAATTTATTCTGCAACATGTAACATAATTACAATTGTTCAAAATGTCCTCACACTACCTGTATATAAATTCTAGCTCATTTTACAGTTGAAGAGGCAGCGCTCTGAAGAGTACGATGGTCAGCACGAATGGATGCAGCGTTGGCCATAAATCTTGTTAATAAGTTCATCTCTAGTACTTGACTGTTCTGCATACAACCATTTAACATATTCCCCCAGAGATAGTATTCAGGGGGTTTAAGCTCGGGTCGCCTCAGCGACCAAGTAACTGGACCCCCTCGTTCAATTCAACATTTTGAAATTCGTGATTAAAAAATGCAGTAACTTGTGCCATCGTACTGTGTCTGCATCTACCTCTGTTCGTTTNGTAAAGAATCGAGATAGTGCGCAAATGTAAATCGTTCTTCAATTATGGATGGCTCGACGAGTTGGTTCTCAATAATGCTAAACCAAACGTTCACCAAAAATCAATGTTGGAAACGATTTTCTGTGGTTGCAAAAGTATTATCAAGTGACCAGGAATGTGAATTCTGAGAATTTGTTATGNCATCTCTACAAAATGTGTCTACATAGCTGTTAGTAGTCAACAAGCCAGCAACAAAATTATGCACACACTGCATAGTTTGCAGCTGTAAAGCTTGGACAGAAAAACTGATATGGGTACAAACCNAAATTGTTTAAGGTTCTTCACGCTTTCATTCGACTAACATCAATACCATTTGGACTCTAGTAGGTGAACTGGATTCGACCGTGTTAAGAACTGCTTCTTCTTCATCAATTTCTGATGAGGTACTCTGCTGACAGGGAATCACTGGTGATATTTTTAAACTGCCGCCCTTGCATTTCTGACAGAGTATTCATAAATAAAGTGAATATTGGCATATTCTTCGTTTATGAAAGTAGCCACTGAAACAATGAAAGAGACCAATTGCTAAAATGGGATAAAGTAACAAGGTAATGACGAAACAATTGATGACCAGGCAGGCATAACCTCTACAAAAATTTAAAAATTAACAACGCCTGTAATTTCGTTAAGATTGCTTTTCGAACNTGATCGTAAGACGTTTTCCACTTATNATGACCTTACAAATACACCGTTAAGCTATGGCCATCGAATTGCAGTACACCCTGTATAAAAACTTTTGTAAATCTCTGTATGTTTGGCTTGACTTTGCAGTTTGCTGTCAGCAGTGGTGTAGAATGTTGTGCTGTAATANATCAGCAAAAGCNGAATACAAAATATGAAAATGCTACACATTTGTGTACAAAACAGACTAAAGAATCTGGAGCATAAAGTTCTACTTTAGCTTTTTGAATATCCATAAAGGTAACGAGCATAGGGATGGAAACTTAAAAAAAAAAGTAGAAGCATTAATAATGTTACATCTTTAAGGTTTAATAGACTATTTAAGCTATACCTCGAAGCTAACATGGCTATTTTACGACTATCACAAGTGTTTTTAGCTAGGGGCGTACCGATAGCCAATGTGAAAAAGTTGATATAGCCGATATACCTGTTACCGATAGTGAAGGTGCAAAATATGTGAAAAAAGCAACACAAGATTTGGTAAAAGAGTCTTGACATGAAAAGGTGACACTGAAGGTGTAGTGCTTACCGATAGGTGGCAATGCTTGAACAAATGTGAAAAGAAAAGCAACTGAAGAGCACTAAAACAAGAACATTTGAAAATAAGCATATAAATTAAAATAATTAGTCTGAACACATGATTTAGAACCTCCTCTCCTGGTTAAGCAAAAGAGCAAAAACCAGTTATTTAAAGTCTAATAATTCAAGTAAAGTATCTACTTATTTAATCNAAACAAGTGAAACATCAAAGTCTGTAGCACTGAGATGCGCAAGATNGTCAGTGAAAATAAAATATTAAAGTGCTGAATGGATTGTTTTACAAGATTAACTTAGAACATTGAGACCAATGCTTAATTTTTATATAAGCTTGGTCCTTTTTTATTATAAAACTGGAAACTAAAGCTATTCTATTCTCTTAAGTTAAAATAAATAAAACTATTTAAGCACTAGAGAACAGGGCAGAGGGAGCACAGTAGCATAACTGCCTGGTTACGCCACGTGTAGCTAAGTTTACGTTCTAGCCGCCGTCTGTTGCAACATTTCCAGGGGCGTTGAAATCGCCTGCTGCCTGGCCAACGCAGCCGCCCCTGATGGTGAAATCGCCTATGTAGTTTTTGCCACTCACTGCTTGCNGATTCTGAAATGCAAGCGGTACAATTGCCACATTTTAAAGGGTTATTTGTGTAGAATCAGCCTTACATTGTACTCTTGATGAAAGTATCATTTGGTAACCTAGGAAGGAGAATGAAGAACAGGGTACATTTCTCAATTCATATTCCTTCACAAGGACAGAGAGTAACCAATAAAAGGTGTTAAGAAAGGGGGTAAGTAGGGAAAAGGGAGACAAAAAAGAAAGAAAGAAAGAAGAGGAGAAATGGATTTCAAAAAAAGAAAATGCACAGTGAAAATAAGTTGGTAAAACTGAAGGAATGAAGAAAAATTAACAAAGAAATATGAGCAAAGAAAAATAAGAGAGGAAACATGAGCCAAAGTACAGGAGATGATGAATAAATAAACCTTAAAGACTAGAGAGGAACAAAGAAATGAAGTAGAGAACAGTGGAACAAAGAAAAACAGAAGAAGGAAATGTAGAAGAGAAATGAAGAAAAAAAGAGAGGAACAAAGAAGTGTAGAAAGAAGAAAGGAGAGGAAAGAAATACATAGTAATTTAGAAGAAAGAATGCAGGGAAATGAAGAAAAAGGAACAAAGAAATGTAAGAGGAAGATCAAATTAGGATAGTGAAAAAAGAACAGAAAATGGAGTGAAAGAAAGTGAAATTAAGAAAAATCAGAGAATAAAGAGAAGCTAACAGGAGAAATAAAAGAGGAAAGTGGAGAATAGTTTTGATTTACAGACTTAGTCTGATACCATTTATTGTCTTCTTTTATTTATCTTGTTTGCTTTAAATTAAATTCGGCTTTGTTTATTGGCTTGCAATATCCTTTATCCCGTTTTGCATGTAAAACAAGACAAAAAAGCAGCACTGTTGAGCACAAAAAGGATGAGTCACATGGCAGACTTCTCCTTTTGACCTGCTCCACCCCTTCCATCTCTGTGTCCTCTGGTAAAGCCCGAGCCCAAATGTATCAGAGGCTCTTACTGATGTGCCCATAAATCGGTACACCCCTACTTTGAGCACATGATTGACAATTGAAAATGTAATGTATGTAATATTTGTGCAGGACTGTGCTTATAGAAGAAATCAGCTTTTTCAGAAAAGACAGTTAGTAATCGTATTACAGTACAACCTGCACTATAATAAATAGCATTCCAATTGATGTCTAAGCACTGGGACTAAAATAGCTTGTAACTGTAATTCTAACTGTTTTCAGAAGAGATATTTCNGATAGATGATAAGAGTGGTAATGTATGCCGACTGGTTTAGTTCAATTGCCGAACTGTGTTTGTTCCTTGCAAGCTACATTTATTATTGTATTTGAAACTGTTATCCAGAGTTTGATGTGTTTCAGCTACAATTAGGCACATTTATGTTATTTAATAATGAGGGAGGTTAATGAGCTTAGAAGAAATTATGAGCTGTAAAGAAATCCATTCATATTGTGCATTTCTATTGGACTTTTCTCCATTGTCTAATTGCTTTGTGTACAACATTTCAGAAGGAAACGTCTTCAGGCTTTCACCTTGTGTGTGTGTCTCTCCCCCTTGGTACCTCTNTGGTGTGATAACTCTCACTTCTCCAGTTGTTTTGGCTGGGGATTGAGCCACGGACCTTGGAGTTCACAATCAACTGTCGTTACCACTCGTCTGCCCAGACCATTGTTAGAGTCGTTGGGCTATTTAAGCATTTGTTGTGATTTTAGAGTTCTTCCTGAGATATTACTGATGTTGATGGATAGTTGGCTTATGGTGATGATGTTTGACATCATGAAGGCTGTTTCTTTCGTTTTTCGGAGATTGCTATTTCTTTCTTTGTGAAGATTTACATGAAATCTCTGGCTATGTTCCCTAGTGTGTGCTGCTACATGTGATCTTTCTGTTTCTCCTTGTTGTGTGAGGTGTTGATGTTCATCGATTCTCACTCGAAGAGGTCTGCCGGTTTCCCCGACGTATACTTTTCCGCATTCACACGGTGAGCCNCTTATGCAATCCTTACTCTCTTGTGTTGTATTGCGAGGTTTGGTGACTGTTAGTGATTTCCCGAGTTTATCGGTAGTGCGGAAGGCTGTTCTGATGTTATGCTTCTTTCTATTCTTCATATTTTTTTCTGCTGTACTAAGTATGTATGATATGGTTAGAGTGCATGTTGGTTTTGTGTTTTTCATGTCTGTTGTGGAATTCCTCTTGGCTGTTGTGGGTATCCACACAGTTGATCGTGAACTCCAAGGTCTGCGGTTCGATTCCCGGCCAAACTGACTGGAGAAGTGAGAGTTATCTCACCAGAGAGGCACCAAGGAGAGAGAGAGAGACAAGGTGAAAGCCCGAAGACAGAGGAAGTTTCCTTCCGAAACGTTGCACACAAAGCAATGGAGAAAAGTCCAATAGAAATGCACAATATGAATGTAAAGAAATCAAGAACACAAACTTTATGTGGATATAGCTGCCTTGTTATAATAACAATTAAATCCAGGACTGTAAAAATTCAAAAGACAATACAACAAAGTAAGATTAGTGTCTTCAATAATTAATTGATTAGGTTTTCACCTAGTACTACCAAAATATCAAAAAAGAATAATTTTTACAACGGTAGACTTAGGTTTAAAAAAAAATTGTCAGTGTTTCTAAAAGTTTCCACTTTTTGGAAACTTTCCAGATTATAAGATTAAGACATTTAACCATCTCTANGCTAGCTTCATAACTTTCCAGAATCATGTCAAACTCGCTTAGATTACTCTGGGTAATGAGTTGGAAGTTGTGTGATGGGGTTTGCATAAAAATGATAAGCATTTTGTTTTCCTATCTATACAAAATTTGTATAGTTTGAAAAACTAAAATGCCAAGTACAATTTACCCTTTTTATTAAAGTATATGAATAAAATAAGTCGAGTGACAATGTATATTAAATAGGGGTGTACCGATACATATCGGTAAAAGCCGATATATTTGGCCTTTACGATAAATACCCACATGTGCTTATCGCTAGAAAAAGGACGGCGGATGTACATTTTCTGTAAAAAAGATATAAAAAACACGTTTCCCAAAGAAGAGGATTTGAAAGAGAAAGGCCATAAAACGGGTTTCTGATGTCAAAACAAGCCGAGAGAAGCAACAGGTGGGTGAAGGAGAGAGAGGAGCAAGGGGGTGGGAGGTGAAGGAGACGTCTGGTCTGTGTGTGAGTTGAGTATGACTCACTCCTTTGTGCGTCAACAGTTTATTTTTGCTCCAGGCCTTTTTTTCTGTCTAGTTTTACCTGGAAAACAGGAATGTGGATATTGGAGGCAAGGAATGAAAGACAAATTCAACTTTAAGGCAAAGGAGATAAATAAAAGAAGACCACAAATAGTGTCAGACTAAAAAGTCTGCAAATAAAAACTCATTTCCACTCTCCTCTTCACTTCCATGTTTATATCAGTTCCTTTTTTTTATCCTTTCTTAGCTTCTCTTTATTCTCTGATTTTTTTTTTTTTTTGTTTCATCCTCTTTCCACTTTTGTCCTCTGATCGTTCTTATCCTTTTCTTCTTCAATATTTATTTGTTCCTCTCCTTTCTTTCTTGTATATTTCCTCCTTCTATATTTCTTTCCTCTATTTTCTTTCTTCTATATTTTTCTCTTTCCTTTTACATTTCTTTTTTTCTTTGTTCCTCTTTCCTTTCTATTAATCAATGTTTGTTTCTTTGTCTTCTCTGTCTTTTATCTCCTGTACTTTTCTTTGTTCTTTTTCCTCTCATCTTTCTTTGCTACATTTTCTTCTATATTTCATCATTTGTCTTCAGTTGTACCACCTGATTTTCACTGTGCATTGTCTTTTGAAATCCATTTCTCCTCTTCTTTATTTCTGTTTTGTCTGCCTNTTNTCCCTTTTCCCTACTTACCTCATTTCTTAANGCCTTTTATTTTTTCTTGTCTTTGTGANGGAATATGAATCCAGAAATGTGCCCTGTACTTCATTCTTTTTCTNGTTGTTGATAAAGGTATCATGATAATTTAAGGCTGATTCTACATAACCCTTTAAAACATGGCAATTGTATCGCTTGCATTTTAAAATCGGCNAGCAGTAAGTGGCGAAAACTACGCGGACGTTTTCGCCNTCGGGGATGGCGGCGTTGGCCAGCCAGCAGGCGATTTCAAAGCCTCTGGAGGTGTTGCAACAGACAGCGGCAAGAANGTAAACTTAGCTACNCGTGGCGTAACCNGGCAGTTATGCTACTGTGCTCCCTCTGCCCTGTTCTCTAGTGTTTAAATAGTTTCATTTATTTTAACTTAAGAGAACANAANAGCTTTAGTTTCCAGTNTTATAATAAAAAAGGACCATGCTTATAAGCATTGGTCTCAGTGTTCTAAGTTAATCTTGTAAAACTATCCGTTCAGCACTTTTATNTTCACTGACGGATCTTCCGCATTTCAGTTCTACAGACTTGATGTTTCACTTGTTTGGATTGAATAAGTAAATACTTTACTTCAATTATAGAATTACAAAATAACTAGCTTTTGCTTAACAAGAGAGGAGTTTGTCTATCATTTGTTCAAACTATTTTTTTGTTTTAATTTATGTACCTATCTTTACATTTTCTTGTTTCAGTGCTCCTAAGTTGCTGTTCTTTTCACATTTGTTCAAGCATTGTCACCTATCGGTAGCTCTACACCTTCAGTGTCACTTTATCATGTCAAGACTCTTCTACCCAATTTTTTGTTGCTTCTTTCACATTTGTGCACCTTCAGTATCAGTAAGATATATCGTTTGACTATATCGGCTGTATCATTTTTTTCATATCGGCACACCCCTNATATTAAACAATGGTAGAAGCAAAAATCTTTCCTTGTGCAGTGTAACAAAATGTCTTCATCTGAGGGCTAATCTTTGGACCTGAAACAATTAGTTTTCACTCTGATGAATAAGCAGTTACTTAATCCAAAATTATTTTTTTAAAGAAGAACAATGAATTGTGATAAATGTGTCCCGTGTGATTTAGTNGAAAACAGACAAATTTTACATTTAACCCCAGAAATGTTTCAGGTGGTGTTAGAGAAATTAAGTAAACCACAACTTTCTCATACTTTGGCAAAACTGGGCTAGCATTTGGATTGTTCAGTACATTGGTATTTTAAGGTAAGTGTGTTGTTTCCAAACATTGAACTAAACCTGATGGGTCATTTCAGGACAATTTTGATCAACAAAGGACATTGTTGATTTAGATGGGTATTAAGAAACATTCCGAAATATGTGTAGTCATTTTCCTGCAACATCCTTCTTGAGTAATTTGAATTGGAACTGATAAGAAATGTCACATCACACCTCATTTTTCTTCCAGTTTCTTTTAAACATACAAGTGTTGTCAAATAGTCAACAAATAAATTGTGCACGTTTCAATGTGGAACTTCAAACTTAACTCATTTGCTTTTGTATGTGCATACTTGCATTCAAATATGGTGTGGTACATTCATATCAGTATATGATCTGCAGTGCAGTGAGAATACATATCAGGACACAAATATAAGAAGAAATAATTTTGTAAACCTCCATTTACATTAAAATAAAGCATTAGATGGCATTTATTCACTGTTTATTTTTGCCTCAAAATGCTGTTTTTTGCACATCCTGCATATTCAAATCAATACCCAATTTTTATGTGTGGGTAGCTGAAGACCCAGTGATTGTTGTTTTGACACGTTGCAAAACCCGTATGCATTAGGGCAGCTGCAGTAAAGGAACATTTTAGAAACCAACCACCTTTATCTACCTAATTTTAATAAATGATTTTGAATCTTTTAAAAATGTTTGTGGAGTCCTCANAAACATTGAACTAAACCTGATGGGTCATTTCAGGACAATTTTGATCAACAAAGGACATTGTTGATTTAGATGGGTATTAAGAAACATTCCGAAATATGTGTAGTCATTTTCCTGCAACATCCTTCTTGAGTAATTTGAATTGGAACTGATAAGAAATGTCACATCACACCTCATTTTTCTTCCAGTTTCTTTTAAACATACAAGTGTTGTCAAATAGTCAACAAATAAATTGTGCACGTTTCAATGTGGAACTTCAAACTTAACTCATTTGCTTTTGTATGTGCATACTTGCATTCAAATATGGTGTGGTACATTCATATCAGTATATGATCTGCAGTGCAGTGAGAATACATATCAGGACACAAATATAAGAAGAAATAATTTTGTAAACCTCCATTTACATTAAAATAAAGCATTAGATGGCATTTATTCACTGTTTATTTTTGCCTCAAAATGCTGTTTTTTGCACATCCTGCATATTCAAATCAATACCCAATTTTTATGTGTGGGTAGCTGAAGACCCAGTGATTGTTGTTTTGACACGTTGCAAAACCCGTATGCATTAGGGCAGCTGCAGTAAAGGAACATTTTAGAAACCAACCACCTTTATCTACCTAATTTTAATAAATGATTTTGAATCTTTTAAAAATGTTTGTGGAGTCCTCAGCTAATTTATTTACAAAAACTTTATATTTTTTTCCCTAATTAACATACTTATGAAATTAGTTTTTATACTATCTGTCTTTGAACATAATTGTCCTCTCCTAATGAGTGTAGTAAATAAATATAGGCTCTCGTGTACAATTTTAAGAAGTTTGACTGGCATGTGAGCAGTGACGTGTTTCTGGATGTAGTGATAGGCCACCAATCAACATTGCCAAGTGTATTTTTCATTGTGAATAGTTCGTTACTATGGCAACCTTTAACTGTACTGTGCTTGCAGAAACCAACAAGACGTTTGGCAACGTTGATTGATGGCCTAACACTGTATCTACTGCACGTCACTGGATTTGAGATGATTTAATGCTTTGTCATCCTACAGTGGTTGAAAATGTTAATACTGCCTTTTGCTTCTAGAAATATCATTTCTCCCTTTTTCACTTTTTCAGTGCAAATGTTGGAGGACAAGAATACGTTTTGGCTTTAGCTCTCTTCGGTGTGGTCGTTCCTTCCGAATCCAGCCACGAAAGTGTGGGCCCAAAACTGCGCATTAGGCTAACGAAGGCCATACATGGTAAGGTTCTATACACTTTTCAGATCACACTGACTACAGATGGGCTGACAATTCACTCAACATCCAGATAAACACTTATCATGTTGTTTAATTTCACTTTAGCACAGTTTGTTGATTATGTGCTTAACATTGTATAACAAAAATGTGTACACACGATTCACTCTAGGTGGTAGTTACCGACTAGGCCCAAAATGCTAAATTAAAGGCATCCACCATGTGCTTAAAATACTACAGTAGTAATCTAATCCTGAACTTTGTAAAAAAAAAAATATGCAATCAAAGGGCACCAAACTAGAGTAGTTAATACTGAAAATTATTCTGG
>KZ876709.1:15465-32791 GCA_003456935.1 Machilis hrabei
ACATATATTGGTAGGCGTGATCGGGAAGATAAGTTAAGGGAAATCAGCTGTAAATCTAATGCGTGTTTTTGGTCATTCTTTCAGAGGTCGATTCGAGATTGGAACCGTTTAGNACGTGAATAATAACTTGTGGTGCCTCGTGCACTCCCTGCCAAGTACCTTACCGGTTGATTGCAGGGTATGATGTAGATGTAGTTCACCCATACAGTTTTCTCAGAAAAACAGTAAACATGGCCAACAAAATAATTTGGAAGAAATTATACAATACAATACAATACAACCAGTGTCATTGTGAGTTGAATCACATAAATTGCATTTTTTTCTCTTTTTAGTCAAATTAGAAATTTCAGGTGTAGGTTTCCCGTTTAATAAAATATCACGATTTTCGCTACACGGTAAAGTACTCAAATAATTTGTTAAAACTTATATTGAATAGTAACACTTGATAAGCTAACAGAAGATTTGAGATGGTTGGTTAGCCTCCATTTGTGAATAAACAACAAACCCGAAACACAGACTGCCTTTCCAAAGCATAAGCAATCCTCCAACTGCTTCCCAAACCCCCTCTTCCTTTCTTACCACCCCTAAAAGTGAAGAGTGATTCGTCTGCAGAAGGCCACTCATTCCACTTTCCCTTAAGCAGCTTGAGTTTTGCTTGCCTGTGTTTCATGATGACCAAGAGAAGAGAGCATGAATATTTGAGTGCGCAAAACAACCAGTGTTAGAAATTATCAGCCCATAAAATCACTCATTTTGAAATTAAATAATGCTTTCTTACTTACAGTTATCTATTTTACAGTTTTAATTGAACATATTACAAAATTACAATGAGCACCAAAAGTACATTTGTCAGTTAGTTTTGCTACGGCGCAAAATGACCCTTATGGTGTCGAAGCGCCATAAAACGCTACATATCATCATAGTTTTTTTGCTAGGGCTTGACCAGCACCAAAATCAAATATTTGCAGATACTGAAAAGATATAATAGGTATCAAAAAAACGTATCGGTTGTGATTCTAATTTAGCTGTTTTTGTCAAGTTGGACTTTTTGAAAAAAGTAATAAAAATAGGTGCTGAAGTACTTATATAATTAAGATGTACACACTGTTTGTCAAAATCCCTAAACGTTGAGAAATTATTACATTTTTTTTAACATAAGCTTTAGCTTTCTGCATGTACTTAAAAAAGTCCTGTTATCAGTAAGACTATCTTTTTAAGTAATATCTTCAGGTAATTTAAATTGATGCATGTTGCACTTCATACAGAAGGGGCTCCCCAGTCTGTTTTGGTTTAAATCCAGTAATGAAACTGAATGCACTGAGACTTTGATGCTAAACCATAATATTTTGCAATAACTAATAGAAAAACTTATATTATACACCTTGCAGACAGTTCAGTTTCCTTTACCCAAGTTGGGTTCAGAGAACATGGACCCTTCAGATGTTGATGAGGTCCCACATATGTCGAGGCATGCTGAAGATGAAGTTGTCGATATCCTCCTGGGGTAGGTTGTCCTATTCCTCGATGTCAGTCTGAATTTACTCCCGGTGATTTGCCACTAAGAAAAGCCTATTCTGGCCTCATACATGAATTCTTCCACCAGTGCTTCCCAATGTGGATGCACATTATCATGATGCATCGACAAATCGGGCACATTACGAAATGCTATTCGGTAAGATGCCAGTTCTGGTCTATGCCAGACGAAGGAAAGGAATGTGGCGAACGGGCCTTCTTGCAATCAAGCCTGGGCTGTGGAACTGGTTCCTTATGGTTAGAGTGGATTCCTGTGATTCAGATGCCTGTTAGAGGTCAGTGGTGTTGGACTTTGGTCACCTCCGTGAACTAACCCTAGGCAAATCTGTCTTGTGCGTTGGTGGTTACCTGACCATGGGAGATTCTCCACTACACAGAATTGGTCTCTCTGAACCCTTTCCACACATCACTTCGACTTGAAGGTGTTGTGCCACATCCCTCTACAAGCTGTTGCTGCACTAGCACAAATAAACATTGCCAGAGGTCGCAGTGGCATGAATGTGATTAAATGTCACCAGTGTGAACAGATCGAACAACTGCAAATGTCAGCCTGCGTTGCATGCAGCAGTTGGTTTTGGTTTTAGTGCTCTCTCTCGCACATGATCTTTTGGTACTTTAAAATTTAAAGGGACCCTCATCAATACTATTTTGTTAANTAGTTAATAAACTTAAATGTATGAGGTTTATCTATTTATGTTACATTAGAAATGGAAATTAGGACCTATCTCTGAAATGATCCTGTTTGGTTAAGCCTACTGCCTCTGATTTTCCAATTTAAATCTAACGTACCAGCCATCTGGTTCCAGGAAGCGATTTCTAATTTGTAGCACAGGATGATATAACGACCCTATTCCCGTCCATGAATTTACCCAGTATGTAAACTGTTTATAACAAATGTAGCGCCACGTTCTAGGAGTAGGATTGTCTCTGGTAAGCACTCGTCTTTTCCTATATCCTCGTTTTTAAAGCCAGCGTGTGACGAAGAATAAGGAGAACGTCTTGATTTAAAATCAAGTGCCTCATGTATTGTTATACACCTGTTACCTCCTTTGAGAGTACCTATATTTTTGTATTCCCAACAACACACACATTCTATTTCTGTTGGCATAGAAACACAGCATTCACACTTACACCATAAAGAATTTCCTAAAACGGCCCCTAACATCCACAACATCTGTTTCGACTGTCTCATCGTCACGGTCACCATCCTGGTTACGGGGTGGAGGTTCAAACTGATATGGTATGATACTCATTGAAATCACTAACTGAAACTAACACTGAAAAAATAACACGCGATGTACAGCTGGGGCGATTCGCATGGCGATTTTCAGATTGCATTAAGTCACGTTTTAAAACGTAAGATTCGTCAAAATCCTCTTTTTTTAAATCGTTTGAGCACACAACAGTACTTTAAAATCAATCGTAAAAACTTTACAATATCTAAGTTTTCCATTGTTTATAACGCTTGGGAGATTTATCTCGATTTGGAAACCGATGAAAAGAAATACCTTTTAGTTTCCCATTTTCAGACCTTTCATGGCATCNAAACACACAACACTGAGGCATGTTCACTTCTATTGGTATCATTTTAAACTTTAGTCAAACTTATTATTTAATCACCTTTCCGATAGTTTAATATTTAGTCACTACATAAATAGGTCAAGTAGTAGTAACTGAGCAATATACACTATCAGAAAACATAAATTGACACTATTAACGACTAATGAGTGATAATCTGTCGATCTACACAGCTCAAACATCCACGACGTACTAACATGACTAGGCAGTGTCGCGCCGGCCGTTGGGTAGCCGTGACGTNAGCAATATTTCCCAACTTCTCAAAACTCGTGAAAGAAGCTTCGGAATCGGACGAAACAAACNCCATTCTTTCGAACTCACGTTTATCTTTCAATTAAAATCAACTCATATTTTGGGTAAATTGCTCTTTTAAGAATGCAAAGTTTGACGAGATGTTTCAGCTATTGCAAATGACCTTTGTTGTGCAACTCATGCCCATGTGTATTATTTATCTGTATATGTACAGCTTGATAACTTTTATTTTGTTTCCTTTTTCAGGTACAGTCTGCTGCCTCTTTGCTTCTTGAAAGCAAAATGTTTTATGTTCCATTCTTACTAAATTCTGCAATACAAAGGTAGTATAGTACGAACACAAAAGGATGAGAGAAGAAATAAAAACTGAAGGCGGGCTCTACCAGTGAATACGTGAAAGTACCTGTAAACTGGCTGGTTGGCTGTCTGCGGTGTCAGTCGCCGCCGGAGTGATTAAGTGCTGTGTCAGTGAATAGTAGTAGCAAGAAAGACGGATCTTTTTTACNTGATTGAAGGATAGACGAGTCTTAATCTAATTTTATAAGGATTAGGCAGAGTTGGGCACGAGAAATGAGGATCGTGGCGTGTCGTTTCCGTGCCAGCGTGTTGTGATGATTTTTATCCGGAAACGGGACGAGTGAGGAGTTGTTCGTAGTTACCAATCTTTTAAAGAGAACGCTATTAAAGCGGATGTGCNGAAGGCTATGGCGACACCATTTTGTACTGAATGCTGACGAAAGATTTTTCTGATCTTCCTAGAAGGATTTTTAAAAAGAACTACGCAAGCGATGATTTTTCCACCCCTTTTTGTCCCGTGCAATTTTTTGTGCGCTTTCATCTTTGTTACCAGTCAGACAGTGCTCCTTTCTAAGTGTAATTTACGTGTACGTAATTATTTGACTGCGAGGACCTATGCGAAAAATGCCGAGTACAAACGTACACAACATGTGAACAGAGTTGATGTTTCCCAATTATATATATATATGAATGAATATATATAAAAGAAAGAAGTGTATCATGTCAGTATTGTAAAGCAGTTACTTTAAATAAGATAGAAGACTTTATATATACATACAAATTTCACCTTGTACAATCTGTATCTCATAGTGCGCNAGAGAGAATGAGAAAGAAGAATGCGACGTCTTGATTTCTACACCACCTATCGAAAACTGCTCCGTGAAATGAGCAGGATCTTATTTTGTGTCAAGGTTTTTCTCTCAGGTGTAAGAGGGGTTATTCGAGCACCACGATGCTTGGTTGCGTAGCTTTAGGGGGAGTAAGCGTGTCTGCCTAGCGGACAACGATCCTGTNGGAGACGGAGACTAAACTTTATAAAGTCCGAGGACTATAAACGAAGAACTTCGAGAACAAACCTGCTTATTTCTCGTAAAATCTTTTACGAATTGGAGCTTTTCAAAGCGATCGTGTTGCCTTGTCGAAATTGTTTTATATGTGACTGTTAGTAAATGAGAAATAAATATTGTATGATGAGTGAGTCTTTCACTATATTTGTGTATGTTCCTACATACGTACTGAATTTTATAATAATACAAGGCAATACAAGTACCACATAAAATTATCTTTTTTAATACAGTGTATTATTGTCTTCTACTTTGACAGAAACAGTCGTGCAACACAAAGAAACTGTAACGTTATTATTTTTTTAATCTTAAGTCTTGCCAAACTGTTGGAAGCTGTGTGATCGAATCATCAAGACTGTATTGTGAATAATTTCTGATCAGTAAATTGGACCAATTTTTTTAGTTTGTTTATTAAAGACAGGGTGATCAAGATTTCAGGAAAATTTGAACAAAAAATGTACTAGTAATTTGATACAAGATGTATTTTGACTTCTTGTAATACGAAAGCAAGTGCAGAATCATTCTTTTATAATGTGTAAAGAACAATATCTTGTTATTTTGCCCAACTAAAAACAGATTTGTAGCTTTTAATATTGTGGGCATCATTTTTCTCCTTTATATGTTATAGTCAAGTCGTACAGATTATAACAGACAATATTCGAAGCATTGCAAGTGATTACCAAAAATATCTTGAAAACCAATCACAGTTGTATAGCTTCTAAGGTGCATTGTGCTCGTTTTCGGTATAATACATTTATCCAAGTTTATTGTATGGCAAATTTGTTCTTTGTGATGTGGTATAGAAATTGTCATAGTAGAAGGCAATACAGTTCTCTCGAATTAAATTGTAAATCAAACCAATAGATCAGATTTATTATCCGAACGACCAATATCCACCGCTGGTGCACAATTTAAACTCTGTACAATAATGATGTCTGTCACGACAGCCTAATTTTTCAACAGTCTTTCCTTCTTTTTTTCTGGTTTAATCAGTTTACTGTGTTAGAGGGGTCTGCAACTTTTAGCTAGTATAGTAGAACTTCATGTCAGAATGAAAATATATAAAAGTTGATGCTTGTGTATTTAAATAAAAACNGAGAAATAAAAAAGGATGTTTTATTGGTTCACTGTTTTTAACATTGCGCTACACAAACTAAACATTAAGAGAGGTGACCGTGGCCTACTTGTTGTATCTCTTACTTCAGTCTCGCTAATGATGTGCATTTCTTCTACACTATTTAGTGTTAACACTTTACCTTTGTACTTCATACTTTTGTCATACAAATTCCCTTCAATTTGTGACCTGATTTTGAAATAGCTTATAAAATAAATGAATTCGGGAAGTTATTAATCCCCAATAGCTTTCAACTTTTTTTTGTTCCCGTATGTGCAGAGGTTTCAAACATTATTCAAAGAAAATTCAATACACTAATAACAGCATTTCATTTTCCACACTATACAACTTCAGGCAATGTTTTTAATAAAGTCCATTATCACAGAATAGTATTGCATTTTTAATTTTGCAACCACACAATCCTCCCTGTAGATCTATCTTACATATTCTATGCTATATAGGGTAAACAAACTATACAGAAAAACAAAGACTCAAAAGCAGGTTTGAAAAATGCCTTTATATCTGAACTGCCAAGAAACTAGCTAAAGATTTTGAATTAAAAGGCCTTAAAATGTGGAGAAAAGTTCATCATGTAGCCTACATGTGGACATCCTTGTTACTAGAATGTTCAGACCAATTTTTAAGTTTTCATCAGCTTGAAGGTACAGAGCTGTGTGGTACTGAGTTTGGTAATTATTTTTCAGTCAGCAAAGTAGTTTTCAGGAGAGCTAAAAACACGAAGTTATAGCTGTTGGACGTTCAAAATTTACTCACTAGATGGTGTAGGAAGCAGTTTTCTAGACTGATATGTTCTCAAACTCAAAATGCTATTTTCTCAAAACATTTTTTTAATATCTCCAATTCTAACAACTAATACCTTTGGGAAAAAAAATAAGTGAGAGAGGTAAATGAGGTGTCAAAAAAATGTTCAGAAANTCATNCACTTTAACAGTGCCGGTAACTAGACAACTCAAAATTTATTTTTGCCGACNTCAGTCACATTTATATCAAATTGAAATACTGCACACCCGTATGATTTACTTTTCAAAATGGAACTTTCAACATGCAAAAAACCTAGCAAGTGAACGATATATAACANAAGACATTANCATTACTAATATGACGTTTCGTTGTTAAAATACTTGGGAGAATCCTTTGTGAGCATTCTATTGAGAAATCTGTCAACAAACTTTTAAACACTGAACTTATTTTCTTAATTCGCTTAAAGGTAAATTCACCACTACAGATCATGACCCTATTTAGATGTTATTTTTAGGGCTCTGTGTTATATATGCTTGACAATGGCTGTGACTATCACAACTAATAAAAAAGGGATAGCACAAAGATAGGAGCTGGTCGTCAGTCCAGTCCGTCACCCTAAAATGAGATCCAGGTTTATCAGACTTGACACACTGATATTAAAAAAACTTGTTAAAAAGCTTAACTCAATGGGAAGTCAAATAAATATTCAGTGAAGTTTGATTAGAGCAATATCAAACCAATGCATCACTTCCTGATCCACTTATTCAAGAACATTATGGTCAAATTTTTGTAATGACAAATCCATAGTGACTGTGGTATTTGCCACAACTTTAAGAAATGCTACAAAACCAACCTGGTTTCCAAAAGACAGGTGACTTTCACTAACTGCAAGCAATCTTGAAAAACCTTTTTTGAGATGGTTATAATTTTGTAAGAATACCGTACGTTAAACAATGCAAGACATCAAATCAAAAAGATAATTTACCAGCACGCTCTGCATTGGTCACCACAACATATCACTGCCATTGTACAATGGGAAAGTTTTCTACTGGGAATTTAGTGCCGATTCAATGCTAGTCCACAGAACTGTATGCTCGTATACCTTGAAACTTACCAAGAAAATGTAGATAAATTGTCAAAATTTACAAAAATTTGTTGTTTTTTTCCTTTTGCAATATTTATACAAATGAAGCCATATACACACAACTAACTAACATTTCTTATTTAAGATCTCAACACTTGTCTGATAGATGAATCACAGAACTCCTGTACCAGCAGGAGTATCTGAATCCGACAAAAGTATAACTTACCACAAGCGGGCATGCCCAAAACACCACATCATCATCACATAAGAGCTTTTAGTTGATGTACCCATTAGNACAGGTGCAATTTCTACAATATCCATTTCACCAGTATACGAGAATCGCCATCTAATTTCTGTCATTAATGTAGGATGAGATTTCAGGTCAGAACATATAATTACACCTTCTGTACCAATCCTAAAATAAAATAAATGTTTTGCTTATGTGTTTCTGATAATCAATCATCAGAACTGCACTAGTACTCAACTGCTTTCATAACACTAATTATTCTGTATAGTCTGGCATAATAAATAGTTCACAGTCACCTGCCTATATGCACAAATCACCTTTGTTCCAGAGTCTTGGCTCACAGATGGCATACACTCCACACAAGTTTTATGACCATTCATTCTTGTAACACCCTCACTAGTGTCGCTTCATTTTATCACATCTCGTTACTTAGCAATCCTACATAAGAATTATTGTTTTGTGTTCATTATACTGTTTTAGGTTGCATTAAATTAATTTAATTGTTAGATTTGTACATAATTTAATGTTCAATGTTTGCACACACAGGAACAAAGTTGCTCAATATCTGGCTTTGGATTTCCAGATAACACTGACCTGAATGAACATATTCCTCAAATTAAAATGGCAGTCTATGTGCACTGGCGAAACACGTCAGTTTCACGATATTCGGTACTCTGTACTCGTAAAATAGTATTTAATTTTCGGAATAAACAAGCAAGACTTTTGTGTTGTTCACACCAATTCTAAATTATTTGCATGCAAAAAATACATCAACAATAAAGTTCACAGTTNGTGCCTGTGAAACAAATGACTCACAGCCCGCACAGATTTGGGTAAATTGCACTGCAAAAGACAAGAAATGTACAAACTACAGAGATGCCGAAAAGCGTTTTTCCTCTTNTTCAACAAGGAACAATTGTGATCCGCGTTACACTTTTAACGACCTTTGCATGCTTCAGTCTCTGCCAATGTACAAAGGAGAGCAAGTTTGTGGCTTTCGGTTCGNGACCGGGTAAGAGCTTTGCCGAACACTGTGGATCAGATCCTCCTTGCTCNATTAAACCCATCACAAGGGATCACAAGAAGTACGGGGTCGCTGAACGATTGGGGATGACTCTTTCCGAATCNGGTACGGCATTGAACAGCTTCGGATGTCGCTCGTTTACGTCTGTGAAGCACAAGATGGAGGCGACGTTTCCACATCTGTAACAGTAGTTTGGTGCCGACCAAACAGTTACTAGCTTGTCGTCAAACAAGTACTTGTAACCTAAAGAACAAAACAAACACGGTCATAAGAAAAATGTTTGTTAACTCGCTTCAAATTACATACAATACGATGTACACAAAATATTTCACTATTTACAACTAATTATTTATAAAAGCACAAATTTCATTATAATTACCATCTATAACAAATACCGAGAGTCCCCGAATTTTATCACTATTTAATATACTTGTGTTAAAAAAGTAATGCATTAAATTCATTTAATCCTTTATTGTACATAGTACGCAAAAATTACACACTTTTAAATGAAAATGCCATGTTTTGCACATTATGAGTATTTTCAGATATTTCAAATTTTTTAGATAATGACGTCATCAATTTTTTTTTGAAATGGCAACCTATACATTTTTCAGTAAACAAGTGCAGTTCCAGACCTGCCAACCTTCAAATATGAAAAATCGTAATTACCCTGCAAGGGGAGAAGGGGCGGGGTGGGGGGTACTGGAAGAAAATTTTGTTTAAACCTTCATAAAAAAAGTGGTCACCTATAAATTGTTAAATATTAAAGTTAACCCTGTCAAATGACAAATTTCAATATCAATTCTACATTAATAGATCGATACAGTACCAGCATCGATCTATCTACTTTCTAAAAAATGAAATAAGGGTTGCTGTAATGGAATATTANGCTCATTTAGCTGCATTTCAATGTTTTACAACAACAAAAAAGAGAGAGAAGGAAAATCGTAAAAAATAAACTAAAAATCGGAAAATCATATTCAAGTTAAAAATTCGTATGAATTACGATTTTATCGTAAAGGTTGGCAGGTATGCAATTCAATAAAAACATTTGATAAAAACGAATAAGTTATTTGGCAATTCTGGATGAATGGCACTGTAATAGCACANTGTTTTCTTATGTGACCACTACAATGCTTAATCATGGAAGGTGGCCTTAACCAATAACAAACACAGGTACAATTCGCGTGCAATGTTTTAGCAAGTACACAAAATGAATCTTACAATGTAAAACGCAAAGATTAAAAGCAATTTTTCAAAATTGTGTTCGTCGACCACATTCTTTAAGTTCTTCTACATTAGTGGTATACTTTGTTACACCTTACCTTTTTGACACCCCCACAAGAAGAAGTCCAAGGGAGTGAGATCTGGGGATTGGGCAGGCCACTCCTTACAGCCCCTTCTTCCAATCCATCTACCAGGGAAAACTTCATCCAGATATTGACAAACATTTGCAGCATAATGAGGTGAAACCCCATAGTGCTGGTACCAGATGTTGCTATTAGGCAGGTCTGTATTTTGCTAATGGAGGCACAAGTCCATTTTTAAGGAATTCTAGAGAACNATCTCCAGTCCAAAAAATAAGACTAAAAAATTTGACTGCCAATAACTCCAGCCCAAACATTTACTTTTTCTGGATATTGCATATGTGCTTGATATACCCAATGACGATTTTCTGATGCCCATTAGCAACAGTTCTGTCTATTCACTGTCCCATTAAGCATGAAGGTAGCTTTGTTCGAAAAGATTAGGTTGTTTATAAAAAGCTGGTTGTTGCAGCATATGTTAATCATTGCTTCATAAAATTGTATTCGATGGTCAAGATCATCTTCGGATAAATCATACATCAACTGTACCTTGTATGGGTGATATTTTTCTGTTTTCAATGTATTCAGAATTGTAACATGATATAATAATGTTATGATCCAACCCCATTTGACGACTTGTTGCTTACGGGTTTTCTTGAATGGACAACACAACATTCAATTTCATATCGTCAGTCATCACATTAGTTTCCCATTTGTGGGTTTATCCCTTACATAACAAGTTCCTCTGAACTTGGTTTGAATTCTGCTTACCATTGACATACCTCTTGTTATATTCACCTATTTTATTCCTGCACCCAATCATAATAAGAATCTCAATTTGTTGTTTCCGTTAAACGCATATCGCACAATTACAAACGAATCAACAATCTGAAGCTTTAAGCACTTGTTGACAGTATTAATAAACAAACCATTGTTAGGGTATGAGTGACTAACATAAATTTGAATGCTANGTTGTCAGTTAAGGAAAACTCGTACATACCAACTCGTCTTCTCAGGCTGAATCATAGCATGTGGTTTGCAAAGAGTTATAACTCATTTCAGATTGGAAAAGAGTACTATGTTTGCAATTTTCAGAAAAGAGTATTACATTTGCAATATTCAAACTCATTTTAATCTAAATATTTCGATGCCGTATCATTACTAAAAATATACTTGTGGACACTAATACCGATGTCCTATTTTTATTCAAAGAACAGCCAACAGCAGCTGTAGTGGTCATTTAAGAAAACAGTTCTGGAACCATTACTTCACACCACTTTTCTTTGATTTGCAAACTTCTTTAATTTGGCANCAGTATGCTATTACAGTGTCATTCATCCAGAATTGACAAATAACTTACTCATTTTTTTGGTTGAACTGCATTTGTTTAGTGAAAAATAGTTGCCATTGATTGACATAACAAAATTTATAGGTTGACATTTAAAAACATTTAGACGAAATCATTATCTAAAAAATTCGAACCGTCTGAAAATACTCTTAACGTGCAAAGCATGGCATTTTTCATTTAAAAGTTTACGTGTTCGAGGATTTTTGAGTAATATGTACAATAAAGGATTAAATGAATTTATGCATTACTTTTTAACCACACTGTATAAATTACTACAGTAGTTCGTATATACTTCCCTCTGCCATGTACCCTGAACAGTTTTTAACAAGTTATTATTACAGTTAATTTCTGAAACTAAACATTATCTTGCTTCAACTTTAAGTGGCTCAAACCAAACCAAAACTTTAATTTTGTTTTATATTTGTTATTCTTAAACTTCAAACAAAGAAAGAGTATCAAAATCAGATTTCAAGCATTTACAAATCCTCCGAAGAAAAGGTTTTCTGGACCTGAAAACACTTTGCTAAATGTAATATTTATATTGGTACGTTTTCATGTCCAGGATAATTCAAGTAAAATGAAATTTCATGGTTTAACGACAAACAGTTTAATGTTATACGCTCTAACTTTTGGTCATTATGTATTATCTCTGCNTTAGTAGCTATTNGCTTACAAACTGAATTTAAATTTCAGTTTAGTCTNTTTGTGGCTGTGTAGTGTGGAAGATTNAAATATTTGTACATAATTCTTAGATTAAGTGCTTCTGATGAAGGTAATGCATGATTACCANAACGTAGAGGTTCTACTATTAAAGNGTGTTTGGTAAACCACATAACTTCATTTTTATTTATAAGCCTAATATTGCCAATACAAAGCCAAAATGTGAAAGGGATACAGAAATATAAATTAAAAAATTGGTATTTTGAATTAAAACAGAATAAGGGAAGAAAAAAAAAAGTCCCTGACATGACTGCCCAATGAAACAATACAAGCAAAATGGACAAGAAAATAATTTAAGTGTTTATAACAATTGAAATGATTCAAATACACTTTCAGCTTCATTCTGCCTACATAATATATTCTGCTAACATCCTGGACCACTGAGGCGTCATTTTCAAACAGTTATTCGTACCCTTCACATCATTCTACGAACNTTTCTACTCACCTTCATGAACAAGCTGATGAGCACGACAAATGAGCTTCAAATTATTAATATCCATGAACTCGTGCGTTATACTCGCTCCAAACAGCCAACCGGCACCACGAGGACTCACCGACCACTCGTCAACTTCCTCGGGATCGGACCACACGAGATCACAAAATGCTCCTGCAATAACAATAGACCCACATCACAACATCACACACATTTATCAAAATTTATCTCAATTTTTGGGGGAAATGACAAATTTTTTTCATGCAGCATAACACTACAAGACAGACTTTGAATAATTAAAATTGCATAAATAAAATACAGAAACAACTATCTACTGATAAACCATATACAGCATTTACCCTCAAGCATTACTATACTCTACCAAAGCCTAATATTCCTTCCTGGTGATGATAGGTGAACAAATTCTGAAGATCTGTGCACTTTGTGATAACGGTTTGAAACTTTGCTCATGAATACTGTGGCTTCAAAAAGTAGACACTAAGCTAGGATCACATATATACCCTATGCTTCTCGTGATGCCGAGTATATTATGCTTGCTGCAAGTACTTTGTATGCGAGTTTAAAGTTTTCTTGATCAAAGGATGCATATTCGTGGTGCAAGAATACCGAAGCCATTGCCACAACACACCCATGACTAGGGACTACCATGGCACGTAACTTTTGATCGGTCGTCACGTGAATTTGTGTCAGTGTGTGTTTGTATGAGACACCTTTGTATAATTGCTTGCCAAATATCATGGAGTTGGCATAGATAGTTTTTTTTCTGTAAATTTGAATTCAATGCTTCAACAATGTCCTGTTGCGATTTTCTGTCTTTGTTTAAATGGCTTATGTAACAGAACTTATGCCGTGTTCAAAGAAGCTTCTGGTGATGAAGTAATGAGCCAAACTCATTGCTTTGAGTGGTACTCGCAGTTCAAAAATGGAGGGAGCTTAAACCGAAAGCTGTTGTGATTAACCACAAAGGCACAGCCGACATCCCTACCATTCTGTGAACTGTCCGCCTGCTGACAGATATGGGGTGGTGTGGTCTGACCCAGTAACAGCAAGTCTAGTCAACGAAGAGGTTTATTAAAGGTCCAAGGAGGAGAATTACTAAAATCACAAGGACAAAATGAAGCGCTATTTCAAGGTCTTCGAAGAGTGCATTGGAACGAATACCTAGTGGGCACAAGGCACCGACTCGTGCTGCTTACAAAGATATATACCGTGAATTGCAAACTGAAGTGTAAGCAGGATTACTTCATAAGCAGTGGAATTTGCATACATAATTTAAAAGTAAAGTAGAATAGATAGCCAGTGACAGTTTGCCATACTCTGCATACAGGCTAAGAACTGGGCTGGTGCAAACTGCACCAGTAGCCAAGTGAATACCCACACGATCAATACTATTCAGACTATGGATGTATGATGGTCAAGCGGATTCATAAATAATATATCCAAAGTCGAGTTTGAAGCAAATGAGAGACCTGTATAACAGCAATATGTATATACAACATTATTACCCCATAAACCAGTTACTGCTTTGTATACTAAAAATGGGGAAACACTTTTAAAATCACATTCACCACCAGATCTTTCCATTACTAAGTAACTATACTCACACAATTTTGGAAAAAATAAGGAATCCATAAAAAAAGAGAAAAAAATCATCCTTCCCTTAACAGCACCCAAAAGGGAGCCCATAAATGGGACACATTTGGTACTACCACGGACCGGCATTCTATCTTGTGAAGAATATATCTGCTGGGCAGTTTTCATTATAGCTAAAAGCTTTGGTTCACTGAACACTAACAATTTGCTGCCAAAAAAGGGTTTACCCCTCAGTTGAAAGTAGCAAAACCAGCATTGGCTAATTGCAGACTCCCTGTTTTTTAGGTCNAATAAGAGGCCAAAGAGACGTGTTGGTTGGGTGACACCCGCAGGTTGTTACTTCCCTCAACTTCCAGGATCCTCGCTTGACCGTATCCATGTCACTGTGTCCAGCTGTAGCATGTAGGGACTTCTTTACATGTTACACATACAAGGGATTCGCTGAAAGTTAATATCCTTTATGCCACACCACACACGCACATTTTCAATATTTTTTTTGCAGACAACACAATGACAGGTATCATCTATCTGCACATGGTGTTGCAGTGGCTTTTCTCAAAGCTAAAGGAAATCTCAGACAACTTCACTTTCCAGGAGGATGGCATTCTTTCTGCCTCACTTCCATCACGTGGTCTGGACGTTTCTTAACGAACATCTTCCATGGTGATGGATTGGACATTCTGTCAGCCACCCAGATATCAAATCATGAAACTTGTTCTTGGGGGAATACTTTGGGTTTGTAGCACGTTTCATTGCAGACTTAAAGAAATACATCTTGGCTGCTATTTCAATCCTTGACGGTGATATGCTACACAGGGTCTGGGATGAATTAGACTACAGTACTGATGGGTGCCATGCAACACAAGGTGCAAATGAAATAAATAACTGTCATAGTTTATTTACAAATTGGTTTCACTACATGTTCATATATAACCTAAATCTGAATAATATATTTTTTTAAATGTTCAATTACTTTTTAATCATCTTGTATACTTTAATGTAAACAGTTAAAAAAAAAAAACTATATACATTCAGTAGACTAAAATCATGAATCACATTTATTATTTACTTTTACATAAAAATGAGGAAGTCATGAATTCCCTCTACCATTCGTACAAGTAAAACAGTCCATATTAACATAATGTAAGTAATGATGTTAATACTAACCTTTATGAGGAATTTCCTGATTTCTTTCAATAACACGAATTTGATCCAAAGTCCGAATGTCTGGGCTCAATCCACCATGCACACACAACACTTGTTCATCTATTAGCTGCAACAGAAAGGAATTGGGTAAACAATACTTCTTTTAGTTTTATCCGAAACTACTCAGCTGAACATGGCAGTTTTATGTATCAACACATATTCCATAATTTTGTGACAAAGTTAATGTGATTACACCTGATGCACCTATATCAATAATAATTAATTTGTCACTTGAGATTTAAGACCATACCTTACTCATTTAATGTTAGCTACTGTAAGGGTGCCTAGATGTCTAAAACAGGGAGAAATATAAAAATAGTAATAATACAAAGCTGAACTTCATTTGTGTAATTCTTGGAAAGATCTTGTGAAATTGGGAATTTACTTATTTATACGTGCAACAGTATGGCATTTCTCAAACCTTTTAGCCGGCCCCGGTAGCCTAGTGGTTAGCCACTTGGCCTTGCACGCTGGAGGTCCCAGGTTCAATTCCTGGCCAGGGCTGGGTGTGACTCACTGTTTCAATAAAAAGTGTTCATCATCACCTTCATTAAGTTCACCTGCATTAATCACAATTAACATTGTTTCATCGTCCCTAATGACCCATTGTGTGTCGACGGGACGTAAAACACCAAAAATCATCATCAAACCTTTTATGGTAAATATGTGCCTACTTCATATTTTAAAAGATCAATAAACACATAGAAAATGACTTACGGTACTTCGGTTTATGAGTGGCAAAGAGTAAAACATTAATAATAATAAAAAAAAAAAAACCAGCCAACGACCACAATAATTCATTTTGCAAATTAAGATCCTGATACTCATATAAAAAAATTCATATAAATGTCACATTCCTATCCTATTCATTTTCCTGTGGCGGTGAAAAAAAATGTAAAATTGCTTTTTGGTTACTAATCAATTAAGTAGTANGTAGTATATGAATATTAATTATGTATCAAGTAAGCATAAAAAAAAAAGATTACAAGTGTAATTGCAAGTACAGCTCAGAGGTATATGTAGCATCAAGTAATGACCTTACATCTGAGCTGTACTTGCAGAAACCAGAATTCATCACAGANCTACGAGCCGCTACGGAATTGGAGCTGTGTTTTGTAAGAGTTGTACGTGCTACCATTGGTCCCAGGTTTTCATGTCTAGCGGGTGCTGGAAAAATTTTCTCTGGCCTATTAGCTCCAATGTTTGAGTTCACCTTCAGTAGATGAATCTTCGTCCGCCATCTTTAGATGCGATAAACTCAGTTTAGGAAAGTTAAGCGCCCATTGTTGGAAGTTTAACTTTAAACTCAGCTTAAGAGTTATTAAACTCTAGTTAACCCCAAAATGATGTTGGTGCAATGCAATTCTCAGTTAAACTCTAGTTACTGACTGCTAAACCAAGTTTAATTATTTAACTAACGTTGGTGCAAACGGGCATCAGCTGAACATGGAATCTATCCTTAGCAATGCCAACATTACAGTTTTATGTATCAACACATATTCCATAATTTTGTGACAAAGTTAATGTGATTACACCTGATGCACCTATATCAATAATAATTAATTTGTCACTTGAGATTTAAGACCATACCTTACTCATTTAATGTTAGCTACTGTAAGGGTGCCTAGATGTCTAAAACAGGGAGAAATATAAAAATAGTAATAATACAAAGCTGAACTTCATTTGTGTAATTCTTGGAAAGATCTTGTGAAATTGGGAATTTACTTATTTATACGTGCAACA
>KZ876712.1:7490-17978 GCA_003456935.1 Machilis hrabei
GGTTTCTTATGTATAGCTAAACGGAGGTTACTTTCCGAACCACCCTCGTAAAAATAAAAGTAATTAAGTAAAAAACAACAACAAAAACCCGACTGCGAAAGAGGAATTCAAACTANAATGAGCTTAACAAGATATAAATGTATGCTAAATTTGTAAGCTTATATAAATATTTTGTGTTCAGTGACTGCAGTCAGAGGCCCACTGGTACAGACAATTTACTTGTGCCATTCTCGCAGATAAATAGATGATTTTATGCAAGTTAATGGGCCTCCGATTGCAGATGTTGAACATAAAACCTTTATATTAGCTTACAAATTTAGTATATCTTGTTTATTTCATTTCAGATCAAACTTACTCTTTAGCACTAGTTTTTTTTTTTTAATTAATTTATTTTATTGGTGGTAGAAAATTCAAACGTATACAACTACATAGAGAGTATACCAAACTTTTCATGTTAAGAATTCTATTCTAAATTTTTCATAATTTCATGCTAGGGGCAGATTTCTAAGAGAGATACTAAAGAAGTAGCCACAGAATGCTATTTTTTATTATGGTAAACCAACACTAATCTTTGATTGGGTAGGACACTGTTGGCTATTAGAAAAAATTTCGGCTAAACTTTAACAAATGTTATCTGTAACATGACTTCTGTTCATTAAGTAAGTGCCAAATATGATACAAGTGACCTAAAATATTTTTGTATTCTATTTCAGAGACACTATGAATCTTATATCTCCAATTTATATCCTGACTTTCAAGAAAAATTTGTTGTAGAAGAAGAACCAAGAAATACTAAAGCATTTAGAGGTTTGAGACCCCAAAGACGTCTTGTGGACACAGGAAGTAATACAGACTGTACGCTAAGTAGCCAAACGTATAACTATAATCCAGACGTAGTTCACTCGTCGCCTCTATTAACACGACCTGCGCCTTCAGTGTCTTCTCTCCTCTCTCCGGGCATAATTCGGGATGGTATTAGCCCAGTCACAACATCTGGGAGACCCTCAGATTTAAATCACAAAGCAAATGGTTTGCACGTGCACTGGGCAAACGAAAATGGTACAAAGACAAACGGTTTGGAAAATACTCACGGACAATACACCAGTGGATCGACGGACTCCATGCTCAAGAATCTTTCGCTCGACGATAATTTTCCAGTATTCAAAAGCTTGGACAGTAGTTTACAGTCGTTTGGNGACACTCNTGAAAATTTAAATACCGATGCCTTAGTGTCGGATGTAGAAAGTAGCAGAGAAACAGTGTCTTTCCCAAGCGTTGGAGACAGTGTGAACCAATCGGCCGAATTTCTTTCCACGAGCGACAGTAGTTTCGACGTACTTACGCGAGGACAGGATACAGATAAATCTAAATTAGATGACACCGGACAGGAGTTGGTAGAAAATAGAAGCTCTCCCATTGGAAAAGAATTGGAAGCAGTTTCACAGGAGAAGGATACAATATCAGATGGAAATCGTGATAGTTCTTTGAAGAATGAAGAAACTTGTACTGGATTAGAAAAATTAGAGAGAGTGGAGTTTCCTGATAGTGTTGGTCAGTCAGAAAACAGGGAATCATTAAGTGGTGCTGCAAATGATGTCAGAAAGGAAGAACAAGATGAGAATGTAGAAAATGCCAAAGAAAATAGAAATGAAGACAGTTTAGATATTGTAAGAGAAGATGACGGCAAAGAGGGCTCGGAAAAAGNCGAAACTACAGAAGCCGTGGACAAGGAGAATGTCAAAGAAAATGTGGACAATACTGATCAAGTTGAGAACGTACAGGCTGTAGAACATGCAGGAAAAGATGGTGAGGATGATGCAGAGAAACAGTATGTGGACACAGACAGTCAAAATGTTCTGGAGAAAGAACAAGGCAGTGAAGAAAACACAGAAACAGAAGACAACGGCCAGAACATAGAAATTAGTTCACGGGAGGAATCTCCCGAAAGCAAAGTTGTAGAAAAGTCCTCTGAGGAATCCAACCGTATAGAACCAAAACTGGGTGAACATTCGCCTCCTTCAGAGTTGAAAGCCGAGAATGCTGATGTTACCGGTGTGNATGAGGTAGTTGATCAACTGAATGCAGAAGGGTCTCCTGCCGAGTCCAACAGTGAAGCAAGCATGGTCGACAAGGATAATGGAGATGGTTCACGAGCCAGTTCGAAAGTATCCGATGCAATGGAAGGCCCTCCTGTAGAAGATGGTTCAGGGAATAACATTATTACAGAGGGCGTGTCTGTTTCTGATCAACCACAAACGAGTGCAGATGAGTCAACAAGTGAAAGTCTGCCTCCATCAGTTAAAAGTAAGCATATTTTGTTCTGTCTGATATTAACATATAACTTTGTTTTGTTCATTGTGAGTAGTTTTGGAGAATGGGAGTGTTATTTGTGATTGCAGTAAAGCTCCTGTCACATCACGNTGACGAGTTTGAATTAGATTTAATCAAGTCTTCTTCAGCTATTGACAGCACACATATAACATATACAAAACTATGTATCTTTGCTTAAACAAACTGAAGTTAATGTTCGTGGCATAATTACTCGAAAGTTGGCAAAAACGTGTTGTCATGGCATGATAGGGTAGTCGACAGCAAAACAGAAAGCGCTGGATGTCATCAAGTGATTTTTATCCAGAAAATCACCTCNGAGGCATCGCTACACTGTGTTTTACATAGTAACGGATGTCCAGGAAACCGTGGTGAGGCATAAAGTCACATGGAAAATAATTTTGTAGTAGCTCTCCGTATAGAAACAAAACAATTTTATAGCTTCTTAACTTTTTTGTTTGTATAAAACAATCAAATAAATATATACACCAAATTAATTTTATGTTTACGAATGTAACATTAGAATACATTACAGTATACAATGTGGAATTAATCACAATGGTACTCCATTAACCTTCAAACATTGCCTCAGCAGTTACAGAGGGTACCACCACTATGATGTTCTCATTTAGCTGATCAGTGTTCTGCACCTTTATAGGGTACACTTTGTCCTTTACATACTCCCACAGGAAAAATTGAGCAGGGTAAGGTCAGGCGATCTTGGAGTCAATNAAATGTGATGCTCCCTACCAACCCAAGAGTCTGGCATCACATCACAGGTAGAAAAGTATTAATCTACCCTCATGCTTCAACGGGACGAGACTCCTCCCCATTAGTCCCATGATGTTCGTTCCTTCTATGATACTTGTGTGCCACAAGAGAATCTCAGTTTAAACAGTCCCATTTCATTACCTGCCCCTACCCCACTTGATTCTTCTTGTGGGGTTATGTGAAGGTGCAGGACATATTCCAACTGCAANAGCACGTCACAGCTTTGGTGGTCTCTGACTGATGAAATGCTGGTTTTATCCTATTTGAGAACTGAATTACCAGCAACATCCTCTTCATAGAAGGTTGCCGCCAGCCCGTTCAGATAGGTCTCAACAGCGTCTTCAAGCTCTTCGTTGGTTTCTTGTGGATTTTATGGAGCCGGGGACTACGATCACTGCAGCTGTGTATTGTCAGACATTACGTCGACTGCGGATAGCCAATCAGAACAAAAGAAGAGGCATGCTGTCTTCTGGAGTTGTTTTGATTAACCCAACAGCTTCGTGCGCAATTTTGATGGGAAGTTTTTGATCACCCGCCATACAGACCAGACTTGACGCCGAGTGACTTTCATCTTTTTGGACAGTGGAAGACATGTCTGGGAGGAATGCGCTTCCGTGCCAACGAACAGCTTGAAGACGCTGCTGAGACCTATCTGAACGGGCTGGCGGCAAACTTCTATGAAGAGGGGTGTTGGAAAACTCGTCCACCGGTATGACAAATGCATCAGTCTTCGGGGTGATTATGTCGAAAAGTATGTTAGAGTGTACTTAACTTCTGGTATTAAAACAATTTTGTTATTCACACTTGTCTTTATTTTATGCCCCATTGGAGGTTGAAAAAAAATAGCCCTCGTAGTTAGTTCTTTGGTATTACTGTGCTGTGTGTGGACTATTGAATTTTGCTACTCACTCGACACATATTGTTAGTGGGTTCTTTTACATTGAACATTTCTAGATGGGACCCTGCTTTTAACATCCCTCTCTGATAATGCCTATGTTAACAGATAGACTTGTAGAATAACCCTTTTATACTCGTGGCAGGGAGTCTGCCCCGGGGGTTAAACCCGGCACCTACCAATCAGGAGGACAACACTTTACAACTATGCTAACCTGTTGGTTTCAATAAGTATTTGATGTAACAGAACCCACCACAGNGTGTGTGAAGTATTTGTCAANATTAAATCATCTTNTAGCATTGTTGTAAAATGAATGGGGTCTCCATTCTTATTTTATGTAAATGTCATCAGGTATTGGAATCTTTGAAGGTGAGATCTGTAACCGTTGAACTACATAAAAGGTGTTTTCTTCTGATGTAACAAGTTTTTGTGTGGTGGTAAATATTTAATTTGATCAAGTTAAGTGTATCACTCTACACATAATGTGACAAAAGGGGGTATGTACTAAAAGTATGTATATTTTAGATTATAACTCCTATTTCTTCTGTTTGCAGCCTCTATGGGTTACAGCAGTCTCTTAGGAGAGGAACCTTCGGGTCAGCNGGTGTACACCGACGTAGAATCGGATCTAGAAGCGCAGGTAGCAGCTGCCGTTGAGGAGCCAATGTAGGTTGATTTGACACAGCACTCTTCATTTGTGTGATAAAATATATTAAGCTGCTATTAAGTACTTCGAACAAACTTTTTCATGTCATATCCCTTTGTCTGTTGCATTGTGGCCATTTCGTAAAGGGCTACCGGCTAGTAGTTCAAATGCCTCTATGATTAAAACCATGTATAGCTTAATNAGAAAGTATCCAGACCAAAATTGTGAAAATAATGATAGGGAACTTGGCGTACTGCAGGATTAAACTCTTTCTGCTAGGACACACTTACTCCAGCATTCTTTAAAACACACTAAAAGTTATGCAAGTTTATGTAGTTTGACATTTTCCANTTTGTTCGATGTTNAGTTCATTTTTTGAGATGTATTTGGGCAAGAAAGGTAGTTGTTATACGAGGGGCAGTCAATTCAAAGGGTGCTGACGGTTGCAACGGAGAGGCCTGGTTTGTGTCTGTACAATAGAGGGCAGCATTTTGTTGGTTGATGTNGTTCGATGTTAAGTTCATTTTTTGAGATGTATTTGGGCAAGAAAGGTAGTTGTTATACGAGGGGCAGTCAATTCAAAGGGTGCTGACGGTTGCAACGGAGAGGCCTGGTTTGTGTCTGTACAATAGAGGGCAGCATTTTGTTGGTTGATGTGGAGTCATCATGCAAATGTGTATCGATTCCATCCGGTCACATGATTTTGAGAAGGGGACGCTTTCGTCCAGTATACGGTAATAACGTAGTCATGGCGTTTCAATTGGAAAATTCCACTGTGGAAGATCAGCGGAGTGTGATAAGATTCCTAACTGCAGAAGGCAACACACCTATTGCAATTTTCCAATGCATGTCCAACGTTTATGGTCAAGACTGTGTTTCACACAAAACCGTGAAAAAGTGATGTGNGCGGTTCCGTGGAGACCGTGAGAGTGTGTCGATGATGCACAACCCGGTCAGGCAAACGTCGTAATCACTCCCCAACTCATTCAACAGGTTTGGCCCTCTAAAAAAAACACCTGAAGGGTTGTAGGTTCGCCTTGGATGACGATGTCAAAGACACTGTGATGGATTGGTTGCTGTCACAGCCCAAGGACTTTTATCAACAGGGCATACACCGCCTTCCTCAAGAATGGGATAGCTGCCGCCTTCAAGCTCATGGCGCTTTCTTTTAAGGTAGGAACAATACTTCAACATCTGCACCTTTTCATTTGACTGCCCCTCATACTTGTGAANTTTGATGTTTGCCAAAAANAGTTGCACAAGCTGGGCCAATTGGAAATGCGAGCTGTCTTGATGAAGTTTCCAAGCGGTGAACTACCACTTTTCTGCACGTTAACAGTACTGCATCATTCAGATGTCATGATTATAGTAAATGAAAAAAAAAAATAGTTAGATCTTGTGGATCATATTCAGTTGTCCTCAGTCCCATAAATATTACATTTTATTTGTACTTTGGAAAGTAAAGGCCTGCATTATTAGTTTGCCTTTGTAGACACTTGAAGACATTTTAATATTTTTAATGCTGTTTTAGTTCCAGTCCAGTTGAAGAACTTGAAAAACCACCCTCATCAGAGAAAAGTAAAAACTCCACAAAAAATCACAAAGCAGCTTCCTCGAAGGCCGCCGACGATACCTCGTCCGAGTCGTCCGAAGTNGTGGCCCCGGTCAAGAGGGCAACCTCGGCCGCAGCAAGGCGTACCGGNAGGACGGCGGATAACAGTGGGGAGGGCGAGGGGGACACGCTAGCACAGCGAAAGCAGCAGCGCACGGCAGCNAGGGGNGGCGGAAAGACGCTTTGGCAGAAAGCCCTTCAGAAGAAGCAAGCCGACCAAGAAAAAGCCGCAGCAAAAACCAGAACTGGCCCAAAGAAGGTAACGACAAAACCTGTGTTGGAGTCTGATTCTGATTCAGTAAGTGCAGTAGCAGCTCCAACTGGTGGCGAGTCAGATAAAGAGAGTGAGGGAGATTTTGATTTTGAAGAGCAGTCTCCATAACGGAAACAATTTGTTTAAATGATGCTGATAAAAACAACACCTAATATTGTGCACTTCTAATATGTTATTTAAATCTTATTTAAACNTTGTTTAATAAATTGAAGCTGAATTTAAGTTGGTTCAGTGTTCGCACACTTCTTAAATGTTGTTACTACAGTAAGACACATTGCATGCTTACAGGTGAATGGTGCTGGCAGGTTATCAAATACAGGTAAGGCAGTATATATATTGGACAACAAGTTGACATTGATTTGTGACTGCCAGCAGTAGATTTGTGTAAAAGGGTGGGACTATATGAAAGCTATTGTGTTACGATAAAAATTTTGATTGCAAGTAATTCGGATCTAAAGCTACTCCTCGTGTGTAATTTATGTCGTAAATGTTCTAGTTACGTAAAAGTATTTCCAGTATGTACAATGTTAGATGTTGTATTCTCAGGTTTTATGCGTTTCTCTTTTCTTCGGATTTTAAAGTATTTACGTTTATGTATAGAGGCTTGCCAGATTCTTTCTCTGTATTGTCTCTCCAATTTTTTATGTAAATATATATTAGTGATTTTAATTTTTATATTAATTTACTTATCATTTTTTAATAAGGAGTGAGAAAAGTTTTTTGCCACGATAACACTGATTGAAGACTGGTTCAGCCATTATTGCTATTGGATTATGGTCCCACTGTTATGACATTTTAGGTCTAATGCAGACCCCATCCGCGTCGTAATGACGCTTCAGGATAATTGCATTTAGCCACTCACTCGACACATAGGCGGTGGTGGATTCTTTACATCGAACACTTATCGATGGGACCCACTTTTAACGTGCCTCCCGGAACACNCCTACGATCATACCTTAGTGTGGAGTGCTTCACAGGCAGACTCGTAGGATAACCCTTTTTTACCCAGGGCTAGGAGCCGGCCCCGGGATTTGAACCCAGGACCTCCCGATCAGGAGGCGAGCACTCTAACCACTAGGCCAACCTGTCGGTGGTTCAGCCATTAGGTTTAAGATTGTGGCAGCCCTTTTAACTATGTTTTCAAGGTTCAGTTGTGAAAAGACTTGTTAATGGTCCACATCCAGAGTTATCATTACAAGTACAGTTAAGAGTCGGCTTCACTTAAAGCGCAGAAAATAACTATTTTAGTTACATTTTGCGTCACTATTACCAAACAAAGGGTTAATACTGACGCGCCACCACTGCCAATGATCAAACCTCAGAGTGGTGTGATTCACAGGAACATTAGTTGAATAACACTTTATTAATTATCAGAGCATGAGTTTTGAACCCAAACCCTTCCAATCAGGGATGGGTTGCAAGAAAAGTCTTATGTGCAAAAACAGACTAAAGTCTGACAAAATTCATTGTTTGTGGTAGTATCAGGTGAAAGTTCATTTTCCACTTAAGATTTCCCTTGCAACCCATCCCAGGAGATCAGCATACAAATCATATATCAAAGGTCCTGCATTCGATCCCCATTGAGGGCGATATCATTTCTCAGTACAATAACATTAAATGTTTTTCAATGTACTTTAAAGTTATCTAAATTCTACACTTACAGTTTCTATATGCATCGTGAAATACAACACTTTTAAGCTAAGGATGTAATATTGCCGTGCTGTTTTTGTAAATAGATTTGGTTTTATGAGCATGTATTTTTTTATTAGTGAAGGGTTATTCTAGTGGTCTTGTAAACACCAGTACACACTAGTGTATATTTACTAATTTTTAATGTGTTGTATTTATTTATTAAGGGGGCAACATAGCAATTTTTAAATCTAATCGAACTTGAATCCAAAGTTTGTTTATTTATTAAGGGGCAAATGAACTTAGCAAATTTTAAGTATAATCTAACTTGTAAAATGAAAGTCAACCACAGCCAAGTGTTCTTAAATGGGTTAATAAAACATTACATTATGTAAATTTATACTCTTTACTTACATAGGCAGAACTTACAACCCCGGGCACCAACGTATTGTCAGACATGTGTATTAATTTTATGTANTGCAATAGATTAAATCTTTTACAAATGTAATGTGATTTTGGTCAGAGACGACCTTTTCGTAATAGTAACAATTATGAAAATTGAAATTTAACTAAATGAAACTCTTTTAAATTGAAACAATTGCAAAATTAAAGAATCTATGTGTTAAATACATGAAATATGGTGATTATAACCTGTCAACATAAAACGGGACCATTGTTCATCACCTTAATTCAGAAATTGAACAATTTGTTTAAAGAATTTAGTTAAAAGTGAACAGTTGCTACTCTTACTGAAATATTCAAACATGGGATGTAAAGAGTCTGTGCTACTACCAAATTTCAACCCTAATCGACAGGCTTGACAGACAATATATGCGTCACGACTGTACCATCAGTACAGCTCGCTCTGATGTACCGTATTAGTAACACACTGTTACCAAATTGTCATGGCTTTATGACATCATATTTTGTAACCAATGAGTCAGATTTAGTTTATTCTCGTTAAGCTGTCGTGTGAATTAACGTACTTACTAAAGAAGCATCCTGTACAGGGAGCAACAAAATCTAATGTGGGCTAGACTATGTAATTAGTGTTGACCTTCACGTAGTCCGTAACACAGTAAAACGTACCAGGAAGTAGCTTAAATACAAACTAACATAAGCTTTTATGTGAAAGGGTGAATGTATATCAAAGCACCAGAAGCATAAAACATTATTTTAAAAACCCTGATTAAGAAATCAAAATGTGACATCACGGTTCAATCAAAATCATTAAAAAATTAAGGGATGGTCTCGCATGTCGGCTGTGTACNTGGTGGAATCAGGTTTGTGCACGTGCAGCGACTTCAAGTGGTTCGTAGCGGAGTCGGATGCAATGTTGTGAACTTCCAATTGTTGTTTATCATNGTACCATATTGATTTATAATGAGTAATAAATCGTATTGCTAATTCATCTAGGTGTGAAGTTCAGATCCTAATAAGATTTCTGCACTTAAAAAAAAAGGGAGAGCGATTCAAAACAGACATTGCAGCCTCTTGACCTCTGGAATTGCCTTGCTTCCGTTTCTTTGTGAATGCTTCTCGGATTTTAATTAGCAGAGATTGAATTAAGGTTAACAAAGTGTTTATATATTTTAAGTTTCCCACACAAAACACTTCATCTACCCTTTGGCAGGGGGTGTAGTGCACCAGCTCAGCTCGCACGATTCAATTGACGCTTGCCCGAGGATAAAAAGACCACATTAGCATATTGTTGAAAGTACTAAATAATGGGGTGCTGTGTATTTTTATTTCTTGAGAAACAAGTTAAGACATTTTTTTAGTGAACAGTGTAAATATCCTGCACCACTGAAAATTGGCGAGACAAATTTGCAACCCCCTTAATGGAATTCTGTGTGTTGGGGAGGCCTTGCGACTAATTTGTGCACCATCACATATCACACTGTGTCATATGCGATTAGAATACAGATCTCTCCCTTGGCTGGGAGTGTAATAGTGGTATAGCAGTATTTGAGAATTACATGGGCTATGTTTTATTTTCACTGTTAAAAAAGCTAAATATGTCGATACTACAGTCAGATTAAAATAACTTTAGTATTGACAGCTCAGTGAAAGCGCCTCGTGGTGTTCACTGTTTCCATGGTGACCGCTCGTTTGGCCAATCGGAAGAAAGGTAGTTATGTCACCGGTCGTGCGATGTTGCCACTGTGTTTGTAAGTGAGCGCGTTTTTCAATAATTGTTTTGTGAGAGTCTAGTGAAAGCGCATGCTCTTGTAAATCTGTTTGTATTATAATTTCGTAAAATGTAAAATTTTAGCGAGACGGGGAATATTGTAAACATTCTGATTAGCTAATGTCTTCACTGAACGAATACG